>JAFNJT010000200.1:0-11986 GCA_019649525.1 Hanseniaspora lindneri
GTTGATTACCTAAGGTAGCGGTGTGAAGGTGTCCGGGTAGATTAAGGCACGTGCCTCCTACCTCTATTTCTGTCAATATTTTGTCATGTGATCTATATGAGTTTACACTGATTCTTTATAAGCTTCAGTTCTGATCAGTGATGGATGACTTAGAATACGTTAATCTTGATCTCTAAAAGAAATGATTCGGTTGTATTGATTCTGCATTTTTTCAGTTTTTTTTAATGTTTTTGAAAAAGCTTAATGTGAAATTTTTACCTCATAATGTACTGTGTTAACTGCTTTAGGAAACTCTTTACTGAGACTCTGGAATCATAAAATTTTAGTGGAATTTTGCCATATTTGAGCTGAAAGTATTGTCAGAACAGTTTAAAGGTTATAATAATTGCGCAAGAAGTCACATAAAAAACCATCTGTTGCTCTTTAAAAAATGCTGTTCAGAACCATGTTTCAGCTTGACATAACACAGTCACTGGGTTTTGTTATACCCATTTTCAAATTCAAAACTTAAAACGCTGTTAATTCTTGCAGTGAATAGTTAACTGCAATTGCAGATAGTTCATCGTTTAATATTGCAGGTAAAAAAAAAAAAAATACAAACACTTGGCCACATTTAAACTCTTAAATAAAATTATTCGCCGATAATTGATCATATTTAAAAAGTGGGCCATTTTAAATTGTTTCACGTGGTTATCCTCTAATCTTGATTTTAGAAGTCCAAAATAAATTTAATTGCAGAAGATAACCAGTATAAAATTCTAAATAATTCTTTTTTCCAGTTGTTTACATTGGCTTTTTGTTTTTCAACTTGCATGCCAATTTTATTTTTTAATTTTATTAACTTAACCAAGTAAAAAAATTAATGTAAACATTTAAAAAAGCAGATAAAGATTTCTAGTAAGGGTTAAGCTAAAGCATTTGCTTAAATGCATGAATTCAAAATTTTACAAAAATCAACTGCTTATTCAATTAAAATATGTGTTTGGATCAAGGTAGAGCACTAGCTGTATTAATTTTGCCTACATTTTATGCTGATATAGCCGGGAAATTATTTTGATGTAGTCTGCAAATTATTTTGATGTAGTCTGCAAATTATTTTGATGTAGTCTGCAAATTATTCTGCTGTCGTCAAGAAATTATTTTGATGTCGTCAGAAAATTATTCTAATGTCGCCAGAAAATTATTCTAATGTCGCCAGAAAATTATTTTGATGTAATCTGCAAGTTGTTTCTTTTTTCCTGTGTGCCCTACACAAAATATACAGTTTTTGCTTATAGACACAGATATTTAGTCAGTTTCTTTTACCAACTTGCTTATACCGGCTTGCTGTCTACTTCTTCTACCCCAAAAAAGTGGCTGCAAACTTTACTTCTGGAAACTCTTGTTTTTACAGAATTTCAATCCTCAAGAAGTCAGCCAGATTTTTTAAAGTTGCAAAGAAGTGAAACATTATATAAAAAAATTTCTTACAGTGAAGGAAAAAGGCAACCAGTATTGAAGAGTTGAATCCATATTTAGATGCGGTAAGCGTCTATGAAGCTATGTAACAGTGATAGCACTATAGTCTTATTTGTGTCTGCGTAGTGACAGGTACTTAACAATTGGTAAAATTAACAGTAGCTAACTGTAACTTTTAGTAACACTAACGGTGAGTGAGTAATGATTACATTAGCAGTTAGAGAAAAGTGACCGTGAGCAACAGGAACTGTCAATTAGTTTTAGTGAAAAGTAACCATGTGCAAAAGCAACTTCCAGTGGCTATAAAATGCAGTAGACCGCCACTCATCTGTCGCTACTGTTATTTTATTAGTGACTCTTTTTGTTTTGATCTATGCTCTGATACAAGATACGTTACCTTGTCATTGTCGCTTTACACCATTATCTTCTTCACTAATAGCACCATTGAACATAACTTAGGGATTCTCTCTAGGATCGGTTCTACTGCAGCCCTATCACCAGCACTGTTCACAGTGCTGCCATCACTTCCAAAAAGAACTAAAACAAATTATTGACGGCTAGATTATAGCCAAATGAGAAAAAAATAGACCAGTATACCGACCAAATACTCTAATCTTCATGTCCCTCGTTGTCTTCAAGAAACTTCAAAAACTGCTTAAAGGAGTCACCAATATCGTTCAACAGACCAGTGTTTCTGCTGTTTGGCTCCGTTGTATTCTTAGTCTGACTATTTTCGTGTTCCTCTGTTAGTGAATCGCTGGTAAACTGCTCATCTTTGAATGCAAACGCTTCTTTCTGGTCTTCTGAATCTGAGCCTCTAATTTTTGCCCAGAGATTTGTTTTTAATCTAGTGTAGACTCTGTTGACATCAAGACTCTCAAAAGCGCTATTGTTCCTTGATTCTTCATTGTCTCCCTCTTTCTTTTTCGTGTAGTAATACTGTTTCAAGCCAACTAGCAGATGCGAAAGACTCAAATCTTCGTCTTTAGACAGGAAATCGTTCAGGAATCCATCCATATCATTTGCTTCCTTGCCTTTAAAAGAGTCTCCTCGTGACATGAAGGTGTTATTTACCATCTCCTTAGACACAGTCGACCGTTTTGTGGTTCCGACTTCCTTCTCCTCTAGCACTTCATCTCCATCTTGATTTTTTAAAACCTGAAGCAAAATAGTGTTGAAAGAGTAACAAGATCTGCATTTAATACCTAAAAAATGATAGTTTGTGATGCCTCTTGTATCACAGTCGTTGCATTTATACACGCACCTCCATGTGTTGTAAGGCATTGGCAACGGACAGGTGTGAATTTCTTCATCGAGAAGCTTGAAATTTATTTCCATATCAACAATGGAAATTTGGCAAATAGGACATTTGTACTGGCCATTGTCAAGATAAAGCTGTAAACAAGTTTCATGTATGGCATGGTTGCAAGGTATCAAAAACTGAACTTTCCAGTTATCTTTTGATGACTCAAAAGCTCGTGTTTGCTTGCTGTGGTGCTCATTTAGTTTCACCCCACAGATCGGACAGTCACTTGACAGATTATTCTTGATACATTTGTGTGAAACTTGTTCGTTATGAAACATCTCCAGTGGCATGCAACAGTTACAATCAAAACAATGGTTGTAATCCACACCTAAACCTTCTCCCAGTTTGCATTCCTTGCAGAAATCACAGTGGTATATGACGTTTTCTTCGTTGTTTTCAAATATTCTGCATTTCAAGCAGCAGTACTCTGCGTACTTGTTTTCACACTCAAAACAACTGTCTTTTTCACCTACTGGAGCCACTGCTTTACACTTTCCACACATGAAATGTGAAAGTGTTTCTAAAGACTGATCAGTGGCCAAAATGTAGCAGTTTTTGCATGAGTACCAGAGCTTAGTCGTGCGGCTATACAGCTTTACCCTGCTATCAAAGTGGTCGCATGAGATGCTGTTTATAATATTGTAATCTAGCTGTGCAGAGTATCTGGCGTCATTTTCTGCTGTGTGTAAATCGGATTCATTTGAATTCTGCCTAGTCAGCTCAAAAGATTTATCAGCAGATTCAACAGAGCGTTCGTTATATATATCTTCAAGCACAAGTTTTTTTCCCACATCTTTCATCATTAATTTTTGAATTAGCTTTGTTTTCTGTCTCGTGTCTAGCGTAGTGTGGTTGTTAATAAGCAAAATGCGCTGTCTTAAAATCTTTTTTTCTTCTTCATCCATATCAGAAACCCTCTCACCTGCACTATCAGTGCCAGAAACAGAGTTAAGCTGTTCTAAAATGTCTTCATGAACGTGTTTAAGTTGTTCCTCATCATTTGGAAACATGGCCTTTTAAAAACAAAAAAATGGATAAACTACAATAATAAAAGCTTCTAAGGTTATTTTAAGCCTTAGAATTTAATTTTTCACTCAAAACGGTCGATTATGGCTTCTTTTGATGTTTTTTGCCACTGTTCTTTCTGCTATTTCTGATATTGTAGTTTCTACTTGGGCAGTAAAAGTTGATCAGAAAAGTCGTATACAAAAGTGATTATTATCTCCGATGATATGGGGTTTTAAGCAAAAATATAAGGTGGTAAAATAGGTGCCTGATGTGTGTTTTTGGAGTATAAAATGGCTTCAAAATGGTTTTCTGCACCTTTTGTTGTGCATAAAAGCTTGTTTCTTGGCCTGAAAAGCCATTTGATAAGTGAAAGTGCGCTGCTAACCAACACTGGGTATTCAATCGCTACCATGTTAACTTGTTTTGCTGATGTCATGAATTTGTGCGCTACCATGTTTTACTAAAATGGTGCTATTGCACATGTGTGTTTTACGGAACGCTACCGCATTAGTTGCCACCAGCCTTCCACTTTTGAAAAACACGTGTCACTCCGCTCACTCATTATCTCCGACGTCACCTCCCAAAACTTTCCTCACCACTATCAAAAACTTCATCAACAACTTTTCATAAACACATAACACAAACAAAAGCACTATCTACAGCACCAAAATTTTGAGCACTATACCATGAACTTCCTAACTCCATCTAATATCAAGTCTCTTATTAATTTTGAGCAGATTGCTTCGAATCTGAGATCTAACAACTTTGCTATTTATGCCAAGTATCTTTCATATTTAACTATTCCCTTATCTGTTATCTTTGGGATAGCTAATTTGTTTCATGTCAATCTGGTTATAATCTTTAGTATTATTTCCTTAGTGCAAGGTGTTGTGCTTCTTTTCATTGAGGTGCCATTCTTTTTGAGAATATGTCCCTTGTCTGAAACCTTCATTGCAAATTTAAAAGTAATAAACGACGACAACATGAAGAAGCTTATTTTGTATGCTGTTTTGGCTATTGTTCAATGGTGTTCTTTGATATTCAAGACCACGACATTGATTGTTGTTGCACTGTGTTTGACGTGCTCATTTATAAGCTATGGAGTAGCTTTGAAGAAAGACCAGCACATCTCTGCGGAGGAGAGTGTTATCAAATCACCATTTGATGATGAGTTTTCTGTTTAAATTAATGATACGCCAGTAGAATTATTTTACGCATAGATTTGAGGTTTCAGCTATCACATGCTCTCTGTGTTATTGATATCATTTGACGTGTTGGCGGTTGTTTTGTTGCATTATATGCGCTGAAAGTTGCGGTGGATTTTTGAGGCTGTAGAGGGTCCAGCATGTTTGTTTTTGGGTTTTATTAAAGTTTATGTGCTTGCTGCTTCTGTTAACGGTTGTCTGGTTGCTTTTTCATGCCTCTATTCTTTTCTTTGGAGTCACTTTTGGGAAGGCAATAAAACTATAACCTTGAAACGCAGTGTTTTAGTTGGCAGAAACCACTATTTGTTGTTGGAAGGCAATAAAACTATAACCTTGAAACGCAGTGTTTTAGTTGGCAGAAACCACTATTTGTTGTTGGAAGGCATATAGCAGAGCTACAAAGTCTTATAAAAGCATAGTTTGCTTTTTGAAAGTATACTAGGCGGTTAAGTCGCAAACAAACTACTTTTCTTTTTTGGAAAACCATGTTTAGAATACTGCTGAACAGTCACACGGGGTTGCATTGGCAGCTTGTAAACCTGTGTATGTGTTGTATACGCAGTTAGGACCTTTTTACGTTACAAAGAGAAGGTATGGGGTAAAATCTGTAATATAATAGAATGTTCAAAAGTAACCACGTTGTTGTTGTCAAATGAAAATATAATAAAGAGTTCAAAATTAAACACAGTGTGGTTGTCAAACAAAAACGCAATACAGTTGTCAAATTGAAAGCCAATATCGTTGAAAGACACGAAAATAGACTGAGTTGATGTGGTAGTCAGGTGTTTTCAGCTCATAAAATTGAGTCATTGTATGTATAAAACAAGTTTTATCATCTCAGAGTCAAACACTAAATCAGGCTCTATATGTATTCTTAATTCTTTGCAGAATTTACAACTTAAGTGCTTACCATAAAAACAGATTCTTTCCACACATACGCTTAGGAACTGCCAAGACTTGTCCTTGAACTGATATATGCCAATTATTTGGGCAACATTTTGGTTATAACCAGATAAATAATAATTTTTCTGTGGTTTTTTTACAATGCTACGTTGACGTCTGTCTCAGTATCAGGTGGATTCAGTTCTGGTAGCAAGAACTGAGTCACAGCATATAGCTGCTAAATCAAGTCTTCTGTTTATTGTCTGTATCAAAAACCCAGCATACTTTTTTTGGTGCCGTTGTGGCTATCTGCAAATATATAGTTTGTAATGGATTTTGTTTGAGAAAATAGTCTTTGTTATAGTGCGTTTTTTTGTTGTTGTGAAACGTTTAGGTTGTTCAAAAAGCTCAGCATAGATTTTCTTTCTGTTAATAATTACAAGTGTTTTTAAATAAATATCTTTTTATTAATATTATTATTCTTATTAATATATTCCTATTTTTAATGTCTTTTTTTTCTTGCTAGCATATCTCTCTTTCAACTATATTTTTTGGTTAGATATATGTCTTCTTGTTTCCAAGAAACCTGGCCCAGTTGTTTAATATTTTAATATAAATACCAAGCTTTATCAATTCACTATTTTATATATTAGCGGCAAGGAAATTTCACGTTCACTTCACTGGTGATCAAAAAGTTCACCAAACTGTGTTTACTCACATCTGTGCAAACTATTTGTATATTTAGTTACATTTGTGTGCTAACGTAATAGTTGCAAAGCAATAAATAGAGTACGGGCAAACTGAGAAACATTTAAGGATATCAACTCTTGGTGACGGCAAAGCTGCTTCTCTATTGCAGAAACTTAATTATATCATAACCTTTCTTTATAGATATATGTTTTATTAGCATACACATAATGTGGTAAAATATATTTGCTGCTTAAAAATATAAATGCTTCTTTCAACTGTATATAAAATGTCTTTTATATGAGTGCTGCCATTAACTATACACATCTGATATTTTAATGTGTTGCGCTTTAACGTATGTACTCTATTTTGAAGTCTGTATAGCTTCTGTTTGTAAAGAGTGCAGGCTGCAATAAAATATATATATCTGATACTTTGAAATACATATGTGGGATTTATATTTTAAACTACTTGGATTAGTAATGCTTAACGGAACCAAAGTCATGTCTTTCACCGTTACAAAAACTACATGCTTGACCCACACTAAACTCAAAGTCTTCAAAACCACTCTGAAAAGTAGTCAATTTCTATCCTGAAAATTTTATATACAATTGATAGACATGCCGCTATAAAAGACTCACTGGTATCCTTTCTTTATCTGTAATTTATGGCTCTTACTCACAGTGTTTTTTTTTTTGTTTCACACTCTCTTAACAATATCACTGTTCTCCATACGGTAAACATTCAAGAACTCAAACCAAAAACTCAGCTGCGGGTTCTCCTTTTCACCAAGCATATTGATCCCCATCTTGCTATAAAATCGGTTCCCTATGTTGTTTTCTTTGAAGCAAACAAACTCAAGATCCATCTTAAGCAAACAGCAAAGCTCAAATATATAATCTTCAATTAGATGTCTGCCCAAACCATGGCCAGAACTTTCTTTTGATAGATGAATCTCCATTAGATATAATACTCTTTTTCCCTGCTTCCCTGTGATACTTTCACTTGTCAACAAAAAACTAATGAACCCAACAGTAGCTCCATCATACTGTATTGTGAGGTAATACAGCCCAGTAGAAGTAATCATTTCGCACAGCTTTTCTTTTTCCCAGCCATGTTCTGAAGATGGAATATCATACATCTGTTCACTAAATTTGATGTAGTATGATGCTAGGTTCTGGATTATAAGATCTAACAACGGCTTTACTTTTAGTTCAGCAGACTTCATGTCCATTAACTGGAGCTCATCTGAAGTTGAAGTTTGAGAAATCTGAATCTTTTCAGCAGAAAGTTTACGGTTGAAGGAATCAATCACAGCAGTTATTTTTGGCTGAAATCTTCTACAACCAAAATCAACCATTGTAGTAGAGATATTTTGAGGCCAATTCTATGGTTATTTTAGGCTGCCGTAGTTATTGTTCTGTTTGGTGAGTGTGCTTTAGGCAAACTTCGCAGTGGTATTGGTATATAAATGCAGCAAACTTTTGTGGCACGTGATCAGATTCTGCTCTTGTTGAAACGACTGTGTGAATATGCAAAGTTTTGAAAGAGAAAAGGGCAAAGTAAATGATTCTTGGTGAACAGTTATAACAGAAATTGAGAGTCAGCGGTGTCTTATCGCCGACAAGTTCACGTGACATGTCACATGCACAGGGTCAGATGCATCAGCGCCAAGGGCGTGGTTTCAGACATCGTTATTTTTTAGAAACGCAATTATAATGTGAAGATAATTGTTGCCTCGGCAATATTTACTCATGCCTCAGCAGAAGTTGCTGAAAAGAGTTTATTTACGTACAGAAATGGGTGAAAATTTTGCCAAAAGAAAATGCGAAGCTGATATGGTAGCGGAAAAAGTGCCTAGTCACGTGACTCGCTATTAACACGTGGTCTTAGCCATGCGGACTTATGTACTTCTTACTAGTCTATGTTGATGCTGAGTACAGCTTCTTTAGAAAGCTCTATGCCATTCAATCTGGACTATATTAGTCGTGTTTAGGTGGTGTATATGACATTTTCCAAACAAGTATATAGTACACTAGACTAAGCTAGAAATTAAGATCATAAAGATTCATAGATGTGTTACTACTGTATATAAGTGAGCAGATGTTCGGATTGAATAACCAAAAGCACCGCCAGTACCAAGCAGAAACACTGCTTGTTAGTGTTGTTAAAAAAATAACTCAACCACTTATGCATGTTCGTCTCTGATAACAACCATCACAACACCACTGGTTTCAAGTCGTGGAATAGGAACGTGATTCAAAACTCTCAGACACGATCTGATGACACCCTCGTGGCAGGTGACCGATATTACCTTGTCCTTTTTACCGTTTTTAGCATTCTCACTTACCCATATCTCCTCTAGCGCCTGTTTCATTCTGGCATCAATTTCCTCATCAGATTCACGATGCTCAGAAGAGTAAAGAGGATCTTTTTCCAAAAATCCAGCCTCATAATCAAAGTTCACACTACATCCTGGGTAAAGTTCTTTCTTGTTGCAGCATTCTTTCTCACTTTTCGATCTATCCTGTCTCCAGTCACATGTGTGGACACCAATGGTTTCTCTTAGCTTCTCCTTAATCACAACATCGATTTTCTCTGGAATATCATGTCCTGCTGCTGCCTCAACTTCCAATTTCTGTTCCCACTCATATCTAAAAGTCTGCAGACAACGTCTAAGCGGTGAACTATAGTACGAGTCTGGCCAAATCTCACTCAAAAGTTCTCCAAAAACAACCCTGCCTGTTCTTTGAACCTGGTCTATTCCTTTCGGCGTTAAGTTTGCGTCTGCCCAGTCCTCAGCAACACCATCACCATTCTTGTAGGCCCAATCTCTGTCCCAAATAGGCTCAGTGTATCTTTCAACAGCTAAATTGTGGTAGCCTTGGCCATGTCTTGCAAAAATAAACAGTCTCGTGTTTGGCTGCTGGCTGACCCTGTGAATTATATCCTTCACTGACACACCATCGGAGAAAGGCTTCACAAAAGCATAGTTACTGTCTATGGCTGCGTTGAGGGTTGGCTCTATTTGGAAATAGTCTGGTTGCGCTGCCAGTTTCATGTTTTTGGTTGGTGTTTTAGGGTATTCTGCTTGGGTCTGCTAAGAAATAATGAGGCCTGCTCAGAAATAATTATGCCTGCTAAAAAATAATTAGGCCTGCTCAGAAATATAGCTGCTGAGCTATTTATTTCGTTATGTCCTCTTAAACTGTTTTCAGAAAATTTTCCCCGTCTAAAAAGATCACGTTGTTGCAAGCTAAACGGAAAAGAATATACGTCATACACGTGTGCCTGCAAATATACTCAGCAGCTAGCCAGTATCGCAGAGATACTCAGTGTATTAAAATTAGGTATTGGGAATCGGCACGACAAACTCGTTCGGAAGTAAGGATATTTCCCCATGGAATCCTGACGGAAAATTATTGAAATTTTTAAAAAAGTCAAGTCTTAAAATTTTTAAAAAAAAAAAAAAATGTTTACAAGTATGTATTTATTGCTTTTCATGTTTTTAAGTTAAGCAACCGAAAAAAAATAATTCTTAGTTTAAAATAAAACGTAAACAAAACTTGGTGCAAACAAAAATTTCTTAAACCACGTGACCAGCATAAACATTTCTATTTTGGGACATTTTTTGTCTTATATACAGCAACAAAAAAAAGGGTTCTTTTTTTTTTGCAACCCGCAAATACCAAAATGGAAAAAACTCTGCATACTGTATTCTAAGACAAGTGTTCAACAAAATTCGACTTTTAAAGCAAAAAGTTGCTTATTTTTTTAATGAAAAAATTTTCCTACACAGTTTTACAGAGAGAGCAGTAAATGTTCTAGATTTGCTATTTTATCGGTGGCAACGGCGCATCAGCAGAAATACGACAGAAATTTGAACCTGGCTTAGGTTTTCTTGCGTGAATATATGAACCAAAGTAAGAATCCACACCATTTGTAATTAATTTTTTTTTTGACTGAAATGGTGCTACGATTGCTTGAAACAAACTACTTCTCGTGCAACTACCTAGTAACAATTAATGCAACCCTTCTACCCTAAATTTTAAGTTAAACTGTCAGCTTGATGCATATATTTTTCTACCAAAAATACTCCTTAAAAGCAGCAAAAAATCAGCTGATTTTTTTTTTTTTTTTTTGCAACCACAAACATTCTTGTTTATTTTTTCAAAACCAATATGGTTAACAGGCACCCCTTTTTTTAAAATTCAAGGTTACTTTTTTTCTTAGCTTTTCACACTGCAGCATATCTTTTCTCTCGTATATATTTTTTTTTGCTTTTCTTAGAAAACACCGAAAAAGTTAAAACTTTTCTTTTTTTTTTTTAACCATGTTAATAAATTTTTTTAGTGAAAAAAAACTGAACTACAAGCCGTAAAGAATTTTTTGTTGGCCTCCAAACAAAAGCTTTTTGATAAGTTGCAGATTCAAATATGGACTAGCCCTAATGTGTATATGTTTTTGGTATTACTTGTGCTAGTATGGGCGCATATATTTTTTAGAGAGAATAAGAATGGAAAAAGATTTTAGAGAATAAAGTTTTAATATCTTAGAGTTGACAGCGAAAATAGATTTTTTAAAGGATTTTGTAGGCGACATATGTTTTGGTTCAATTCAAACAAAAATCTTTGTGAAAATTTTGTTTCTGGCAGCTACATCGAAATGAAAGATTTTGAATCAAGATCTTTCAGGTTTTAACTTCAAAGAAGAAGAGAACTTGAAGTAAAAACCACCCGATAATTGCGATTATCAAAACTATTAACAACAACCCATACACGCCTGAGAGATACACAACATCGAAATTTTTACACTTACACCAAAAGTTTTTTTCTTTGGAATCATCTTATTTACAAATGAAACCTTTGAAGATTAATTATTTGATTGGTGTTGCCTTTCTGTGGGCAACCAAAACCTTGTTGGTTTTGGGAGCAAAAACCACGCTGAAACGCAATATCACATCAACATCCACAACTACTGATTTTAATTATGCGGCATATAGTGGAAATTCCACCAAAACAATTTCTACTTTATTCCAAAATTCCACATACGGTAGCGTCTTATTAGTTGAGGAAGAGTTGTATGTTGAAACACCTGTTAACTATGTTAGCACAATTTTCACACATGCTAATACTATCACCTCTAGCAAAACATACGCCACATCTTTTAGCACAAGCCTAGGAACTAATAATGCTACTACTGTTGAGACCTTTTATTACGTTGAAGTTCCATATTCTACTTCAACACAAACGACATTTACAACTTACACAGGAACCGCTTCGACAACTTTAGGCACAGTTTACCAAACTGTAACTAATGCAAAAAATACCTATGTCTCGGAGCTTATAATTGTTGGAAATCCGATTTCAAGATCAATAAGTACTACTTACAGCTTCTGGTCAGGAAACACTGATTCCACCTACTCCACATCTGTGTTTAC
>JAFNJT010000201.1:0-11985 GCA_019649525.1 Hanseniaspora lindneri
CATCTCTGGACTTGATGTTGAAAGTGACACCTTCTGGAACGTCAATGGTTTGTTCGGTTTGAATGTATTTCATTTTTTTCTATGGCGTATGGTTTTTAGAAGCGAAAATCTCTCTTTTATTCGTTACTTCGTACTTGATACTGTGAAATATTTCTTTACTTCGAAGTTGAAAGTAAACTGTATTTTCCAGCTGTCACATGATCACACTGCGCGGAAATGAAAAAGAAATTGCTACCTTAGTATCGACTTATTAACAGCTAAGGTTGATGAAAATGATGAACTTTTAACAAAAAAAATTTTTTTTTTGCATAATTAAAAAATTTCCTAAAACGGTAGCCAATATGAAGTAATTTTTTTTTGTTTGTAAAAAGGAAACATTTATTTTTATTACATTTATTTTTTCTCAAAATTTAAACAAAACTGATATGGTAGATTATTAAACTAGAATAAGATTGCTGAAATAAGCAGACATCATTTATACCTGTTGATTTTCTTTTCCAAATCGTACATGATTTTGTCTCTGTAGATTGCTAATGGATCATCCTGATCAGTGGCAAAAAAATGGTTTCTTGGAAAAGCATATTCACCCTCTAGTTCATCATTTTTGTTTTCTTCTCCCTCATCAGTATAGTAATATATCGAGTCATCATCAGAATCTTCTTCCTCGCCGTAATTCAAAGAGTCCAAAAAGTTTCCACCATTGAGTTTATTATCAAATTTCTGCATTGCATTTTCCAATAAGCTATCTTTCAAATGGTTGTTATTCATAATATCATCGTAGCTTTGAATGTTGTTGCTTCCAACTTCATCTTCATCATATTCGCCGCTTCCTCTTCTCCCCCTGTAGTAAATTTCATCGTATTCATCATAGTCCTCACCAAAAAGAATAGATCTATCGTCGTCTTCATCTTCTGGATAGTCGTTTTGGTAATAATCCTCTTCGTTGGAGTCTTCATCATCTGAAAGATGTTCTGATCCAGTATCTTCATCATACACCAGACTCCCATCCTCTACAATTTTTAAATAACCCAGAGAGGATTTATCCAAAAAAAGGTCTGAATCTTCAGGTACTTCCTGTATCACATAAATATCATAAACAAAATCATCGTTTCTACTGGTGTCACTATTTTTCGTCACATTAGGGTCAATTTTTTCTTCTGAGGGGTGGTTTCTTCTTAATCTTTTCCCATTTTTCAGCAAAAGTTTTTGCGCTTCTTTATTTTTAACATTTTTGCTTAACTGGTCTCTGGCTATAAAATCGGAAAGCAAACTATTCACTTCACTAGGGAGAGAATCGTTAGTGTATTTGTCTATAGACTCAGCTTCTTCTTCTTTAGCATCATCTTCTATATCTGTTCGTTTTCTTTTTGTGTGCTTTTTTTCATATAAAAATGTGTTGGCTGCTGTTTTTTTAAGCGTTGGTGTGTTTTCATCAACTAATAACTCGCTGTAACTATCTAATTTGACTCTCTTATAAACCAATCTGTTTGTTTTTGATTGCTTACCTACATTTGTATCCTCTTCTAGAAGTAACGTCTCTAAAATATCATCTTCTCTACGTCTTTTGATTCTTACAACATTCAGTTTATCTTTGAGATTTTTATTGTGAGAAGTATCCATGATTATATTCTTCAATTTCGATTTGCCCGTGGGGCGTTAGTGGAATATGTTTAAGCTTAAAATTTTATGTTGAATTTCAGCCAGGTGACATTGTTTCTGTATCGGACATAACAAACTTTAGTTTTATTAATAAACCACATTAAATATCTTATTTCTATCATGTTAAGAAAAACATGTTTTTTTTAAATAAAAAAAGACAGCTGGAACTAAAAATTGATATTAATCAGATTACATAAAGCAACTTGAACGTAATATTATTTTTATACAACTGAAACAATATAAGTATAAAATACATAGCGTTATCAAAAAAAATAAGAAAAGAAGTTAAAAAAGAAAAAAAAGGAGTTATGTGTGAATGAGATTGTTATATTAGATCCGATTGATTAAATTTTTTGTGTAAAACTAACTATTTAGTTGCTAGAACATATTAGTATTTGCTCTTAATTTTGGTAGTATGCAGGGGTTGCTTTTTTTTTGTTTGTGTTGTTAGTGCTGTTATTTTTAGTAAGAGGCATAGCGGTTTGCAATTTCTTGCCAGATATCTAGCGACTTTAAAGAGTACATACTCATGGCTTCCGAAATTAAATTTATAATTATTAGCATCTCATCATCAATTTTTTTTGTAAACTGATCAATATCCTTTCCATACACTTGCTTCAATATAAATAGTATATCATCATTAATACACTCTTCATTTTTTTCCAAGTGAGAAAGAAT
This sequence comes from Hanseniaspora lindneri, assembly GCA_019649525.1. Lineage (NCBI taxonomy): Eukaryota > Fungi > Ascomycota > Saccharomycetes > Saccharomycodales > Saccharomycodaceae > Hanseniaspora > Hanseniaspora lindneri. Next base: position 2,338 of record JAFNJT010000201.1, read on the forward strand.
TTCTTGAAGTTGGAGTACCTTTGCCTCCAATTCATCTTTGGTGGGCTTCAATGTATGATTATATTTATCTTTTACAATAGATGTCAAACTTGAAAGTTTTTTTATGAAGGGTGAAAATTTTGAAGCTGCTGTGGGGGCTGAATCTGCTTGATTTGAATCAACAACATTGATATGTTTATTTTCTGAAACAGTATCATGATGTATGGTGTTATTTTCATCAAGTGATTTTGGAGTTGGTTCCTTGTCGCTGCCCCTATCGGTACTTGATAAATGTGATTCTAACTCTAGCTTTTTTTTCAAATGCTCTAGTTTTAACGACTCACTAGAAATCAAATTTTTCAATAATTCCTTTTGCCTTATTTTGTTCTTACTAAACTTAATTAATTGCAAGCAGTTATCGTTTAATGCATCCAACTCTTTAATTTTTTCTAAACAATTGTAGTACATTTGACCGCACAATTCATCAAGAATTTGATCTAATTTAGTAATCAATTGGAAATCATAAGAAGGCATTAAAGGATCTAAAGAATGATATGTTTGCAATGAATCAACAAATGACTCTTGGACCATTTTTAGAGAATTAAAGTCTTTACTTATTTTCTTCAATATTTTTAGCATCCTTGAAACAACTTTTTTCTTATAATCCTTCACTAGAGCATCTGACTTTTGAATCTTTTCACTATTTCTCTCTAAATAAGAGACTAAATCCACTTCCAACATACCGACGGCAGGTCTTTTAGACTCAGTACTGCTTCTAGTGTTTGTAGTTAAAAGTTGAGGAGAGGCGTTTGAAGAGTAAATCCTATTTATTGGTTCGCTTATCCTTCTTCCGCTTAAAGGAGCTAAAAGAGACCCATTGTAAGCAAATCCGCTATCACTGTCACCTGTGTCATATTCATCACTGTCAAAGACCTCATCTGCATTGTCACCATCCCCCTCTTCATCACCATCTTCAACATCCTCATCATACTGTTCTTCTAAATTATCATTGCTATTTTCATCTTTTGAATTAACAACTTTAGGGATGGTTCCACGACCTGTCACTGATGGCAAAGGTAAATACTTATAGAAATGCTCCGTTCCCAATGGATCACTGGGGTTCAATCTTAAAACGTCGTTGGATAGCAAAGTTTGGTTAAGCAAGGAATATGATTTGATGAAATCCAAAAAATTAACATTTTTGCTGTTAAGAAATTCCTTTAAAATGTTATTTTCGCTGTAAATGTTCTCTTTGCTAATCAGCTCGTTTAAAAAGTCTTGAAACAAAATACATCTATGCCTGATTAATTTGACGTCTTTTTCGATTACTCCACTTAAATCAACACTGTTCAACATATGATTCTTAGGAATGCTAAATGTGAAGCTCTTGTTTTCAGCATTATTCAGAAGCTTCTCAGGGTCATTAAGGTCCTCAACATCATTTCCGACAACAGTTGTGCCTGTAGTGTAACTTAAAATACTGTCTTTGAAATGCAGCAAATTGGTGTAACCAGAAGCTAGCGTTTTGCTAGTCAGATCAATAGAGTTGTTTGCTTGCTGCTTGACAATATCCATTAAGGTTTCCTTTTTAGGAATTGCTGGAAGCAAATCAGTGGGAAATAGTTTTTTCAAGATCTGATAAAGTAATTCAAACTCATTAAATCGTCTATTTATTATTTCACCATTAAATTTGATTGAGTAGATGTAGTAATTGTTCAAAAAATATGAGCTGCTTTTTCCTCCACTGGCATTTGGGGTCGAAATCTCTTTTGTGTTGTTCAGAGCATTTGATTGCTTGTAGACTTTAATTATTTGTATGTGCTGCTCTGGGTAGTTGCGGTTCTCAATATAGTTCGTGTGAATAATCATTTGCGGCTATCAATTCACTTTTAAGTCTAAAAGTATTTTGTAAAAAGTAAATAATCTATCTACAATTCAATCCAGGACAGGGTTCTATATAGTTTTTTGTATTTTTTTTTTTTTTAATGCGGTGGCAAAGTTACTGTAGTTATTAAACAGATCAATATATGAAACTCAGATATGGAAATAAATATGTGTTTATGAATCGCTATATGTAGTAGTAAAAGCAATCCAAATAACACAAAAAGGTGTTTTGGTTAGTTATCTATTTTATGTTGTTGTTTTTAAAATATCCTATTCTAATTTCATATCTAAACATAGGCGCTAGTAAATGTTCTTATCTTTGCGAATAAATAGTCTGTAGAAAATCTGATGCTTTTTTTCTAGGGGCAAATTTTTTTCGTGAGGAAGAATATTTTTGTTACGCGAAAACTGTTACTTTTGTGGAACGAAAAAGGATTTCAGTGGGGCTAAAAAAAGATAATAAAGAGAAAGCAGGAATAACATACAATATTGCTATAACTCCGACTAACAGCAAAAGTCACATGACCTAAGCGTGAAAATAGAGAAATTTTGATTTAGGCGATAAAAACTTGGAGGGAGAAATTAAGCGAAATAAATTTATCAGTATACTTCAGCTTAAGCGAAAAAAACATAAAAATAATAAAAAATTATAGTGAAAAAAGGATAAAACTGATGAAAGAAACTCTGCCGCAGAGTTGGATCCTGTTCGTAGGGAAAAGCTGGAAGGATATATAAGCTAGAAGGAATGTTTTACATTATTTAATTTATTATTATTTTGTTAGCTTATAATTATAACTTTTCACATATGGATTAAGTTGATGAAATAACTGTAGTGGGTTGTAAAAGAAAAAAAAAGTACAGAGAAACAACCATACAAAACAGTACTTATATTTTTATTTTAATAAATTTTGCAGGATGGCTGTTTACAAAGAAATCACCCTTCCTTCAGGAAAAGTCTACCAACAACCAATTGGTTTATTTATCAACAATGAGTTTACAGAAAGCAAAACTGGTAAGTTCATTCCAGTGACGTATCCAGCCACAAACGAGGTTGTTGCTGAAGTTCACATTGCTGACCCTGTAGAAGATGTAAATGCAGCTGTGGATGCAGCAAATGATGCTTTTAAAACATGGACCAACGTCCCAGCATCAGAAAAAAGAAACTTGTTTTTCAAGCTGGCAGATCTGTGTCAAGAAAACATACAACTGTTAGCTGAGATTGAATCCTTGGATACTGGTAAAGCTGTTGACAATACTTCTATTCACGATATGGGAAGAGTCATCGAGTGTTTGAAGTACTACGGTGGCTGGATTGACAAAAATGTTGGTGAAACCTATATTCCATCTTCCAAAAAGATCTGCTACACCTATCATCAAGCCCTAGGAGTTGTTGGATGTATCATTCCATTCAATTACCCACTTTCCTTGATGGCTTGGAAATGGGCCGCCATTGCTGTTGGTAACACCACCGTTTTTAAAGCAGGTGACCAAACTCCATTATCTATACTTTTCTTTGCTAGCTTAGTTGAAAAGGCTGGTTTCCCTAAAGGTGTTTTTAATATCATCAATGGTTACGGTATGGATGTTGGAGATGCATTGGTAAAACATCCAAAAGTTGCTAAAATTGCCTTTACTGGTTCTACTGTTGCTGGTAAAATAATTCAAAGCAACTGTTCTTCAAATATGAAGGCCTGCTCTGTGGAGGCTGGTGGTAAATCACCAATCGTTATCTACAAGGACTGTGATATGGAACAGGCTATTAAATGGACCTGTGTAGGTATCTACTCCAACACTGGTCAGGTCTGTTCTGGTACATCAAGAGCCTATATTGAAGAAGATATCTATGAAGAGTTTTTGGCTAAATTGAAGGATTACGTTCAGAAGACATACATTGTCGGTGATCCATTCAAGCCAGAGACAGTTGTTGGTCCTGTAATTAACGAAATTCAATATAAAAAAGTTATTAGCTACATTCAATCTGGTATTGATGATGGCTGCAGAGTTATTCTTGGTGGTACTGAAAAGCCTGTAAGCATTGCTAGCGATGCTGAACTTTCTAAAGGTTGGTTTGTGCAACCAACTATTTTTGCAGATGTTAAGGACAGCTACAAGATTGTCCAGGAAGAAATCTTTGGTCCTGTTTTGTCCTGCAGAAAATTCAATTCTGCCACAGAGAACATTATAGAAACCTGTAACAACTCTCCTTACGGTTTGGGTGCTGCTGTATTTACACAAGACATTACTAAAGCTAATTTGTTTGCCAGAGATGTTGAAAGTGGTCAAGTCTGGGTTAACTCTTCAAACGACGTAGATATGAACGTTCCTTTCCATGGAGTTAAGCAGTCTGGTTTGGGTCATGAACTAGGTTCTTACGGTTTAAAGAATTTCACTGCAGTCAAATCCATACACATGAACATTGATAACAGATTGTAGAAAAAAAAAATAAAAATAAAAATTGACAATCAATTTATATAAGAAGCCGTGTATACTTGCCGAATTTTAATTCTTTGCAAAAGCGTACCATTTTATTCTCAAGAACACTGCCATCTTTTAACAATGCTAAGCCTAAGTCCGGGCTGTTATTTTGATCTGAATATTTGCTACTGCTTATCTCCGCATAGAGCACATATAAAAGAGTACCATCTTGCTACAGACGCTTTCTTATGGCTGATTTTGTATTAATTAGAAGCGTCAGGTGTAATTATGTAATAAGTTTTTTAGTTCGTCCATTTATAGGCTTTATTGTTCAATGGTTCATGATTTTTGGCGCTGAGCGTTTGTTTATTTAGTTATTTTTGAGAACCAATTCACGGTTATTGTTATTTTCCGATTCCCGCTTTTATGTTGCAGATACCATTTTTTATTCAAACATATGTTGTCAGACACACTCCAGATGCTTATTATTTTTATAAGTCCATGGTTTCTTGGCAAGCAGAATAAAATGGTAGCAATGAAATATTGGTTGTAGCGCCATCGGACTCTATGGCCGTGCAAACAAGACTTTAGTGCTAGTAAATTGCCTATTTTAAAAACACACAGCTGTGTCTTCTACGCACCAAAAAAGCGCAATAATTAATAGAAGTGTTCTTAACTGCTGGTTACGCTTTTATTGATCCTACATTTCAGGCATGCTGCTAGGATACATCATATGATAGGTGCCAGTTTTAAGAAACCAGCATGCGGTTGCAAAAACAAGAAAGAAAACATCATAAATCCAAAAATCCAACTTCCAGAATACGATTGCATACTTCAGAATGGCATCAAATTTGCAATTAATACCCAGGTAGACCGGTATCAAAAGGAACTAATCATTTAACAAAACAAGTCACGTGACATTCTGTTAAGATTGCGGTTTATTATGGCGTTTTTTTTGCGTGGGACAGATAATCACAAAACTTTTCCTGGACAATTTTTGGAGAGTTATTATTAAATCCGACTAAGCAAAAATTGTAATCAAGTTTTTTTTTCTTCTGTTGAACTTGGATTTCAAATGGCACATCTATGGTTTTTCAACAACTATTTAGTTTAAAAACAGCCAAAAACCAGTCAGATAATTGTTTTATTGTAGGTTAAAAAATACTATCTTTACTTAATCATTGGTGAGGATCTTTTTTTTTTAATTTTTAGCTTATTTAATTGTTTTTATTTCTTCAAACACCTATTAGCCTTATTTACTGCAGATTATCCTTAATCTGATACTGGATACCGATTATAACATTTTTGTGTTGAGCGTCTTCTATACTTGTTTATTTGTTTTGCAAGAACCACAAATATAGATACCCAGCTTTTTGATATCTGCCAGCTTATATTTTTGTTTTGTTTTATTTTATTTTTTTGAATTGCAAAATTGAATATTTCTTACAATTAAGTTATTGTGATCGCTTAGAATTAATTATCAGCAGCAAAAAAGAACTAAACAACACAATTCTAAACAAAGTTTTTTGAGTTTATTGTTAAAATTATCAGAAAACTTCCTCAAAGTTATTTTATGACATCTGAAGCTAAGTTTCTTATCTTTTTATTTTTCATTTATTAGACAAACATTCATTTGCTTTTTTTTAAAAAAAAGAAAATAAAATATAGAACAAACCAATAATGGAACACCATAATACCACCAACTGGATCAACGATTTAAATGGCAATGCAGCTGGCGTCTATTCGCCAGCAAACTTTAATTTTAACAATATTTTGCAGCATCAGAATTCACTTCCAGAATTTGCAGATAACTCTGCCAACAATATGGAGGAGGAAAATGATTACCAAAAGAATGGGAAGACAAGAAGTAGAATTCCTAGAGAGGTTTTAGATATTTTGCTTCAAGAGTTTCAAGTAAACAATTCACCAAATACTGCGGACAGAAAGAGAATTGCAGCACAATGCAATATCGAGGAAAAAAGGGTGAGGATCTGGTTTCAAAATAAACGAGCAAAACTTAAAAGACTACAAAACAATATTCAAAACCAGGAGGGAAACTCTAGAAACGACCAGTACCAAGAAGAGAATCAAGTAGGTCATTTTAACACACACATTTTTGAAGATGAGTTTGAGCTTGAGCCTCTTTTTGATAACGTGCCCTGGGGCTTGAACAGCAACTATTACTTTATAGATTCAAGTTCAGTGAGTGTGGGTAGCTGGAGAAGATTGAAGAACGGGCATTTATCTAACGAAGATGGAAATGAACAAAACAACAGCAATACTTCAAATGTAATGGACTTGGTAACAAATCTTTCCAATCTATCTCCTAAATCTATTGATTCTATAATGGGAGACTCCACAGATTTGCTGTTGATAATATCACAAAAGAATAATGAAATCAATTATTTCTTTAGTGCTATTGCTGATGAAAAAAGAATTCTATTTAGAGTGTTTTATCCCATCTACACTGTGGTAAATTGTTCAATTTCTGTTAACAGAGAGACCCACGGTAAAAAAACGAGTGAGGTAGATAAAGCATCATATAGCCCAAATACTCATAAAAATGACGATGACAATGATGAGGAGGACGAAGAAGAAGAAGAGGACGAGGAACTATGCAGACTAAGTTTAATGTTGAATAAACCACCAAAGTTTGCAGTTTATTTTGCAGATAATGATGAAGGAAATGATAACCAGTGGAATATGTGTGAAGATTTTTCTGAAGATAAGCAGGTAAGCACGTCTTTTATTGGTTCATATGAGATTCCGCATATTGTAACAGGTCTGGAAGATTCTTTGAAAAAAATGAATAGTTTGATTTTGGAATATAATAGTAAATTTGGTGGTATTTATCACGTACCACAACCTGTGATGCAGTACTCTCAAGAAAACGCTTCTTTAAAATCAGAAAACAATATTGCAACCCCAAAAATGGGCAATGGAAACAATTTACCTTTAGGCGATTCGTTACTAAAGAAAAACTTTGCTACCTCTTTTCCAGGTGCTGATTTTGGGTTTTCTCCCACACCATCCAATGGGGCTCAATTCTTTCAAATGTCCACTACTTCAAGTTTTTTAAACGGCCACAATAATTTCACTGAAAACAATCATAATCATGCCTTCCCATATATGGAAAATCCTTTGGTTAACAACCAAGCTGCTATTAATAGAGCTCCAAGTAACCATACAAGCGAATTGTTGAATGTAAATTATTTAACTACAGGCTTAGAAAATCAGAACATTGGTGCTGTGAACACAGCCAACAATGAAGCACTTTTGAATATAAACAGTTCATTGATTGAAGATGACGAGATGAAGAATGATTTGTACATTAACAGCATGCTTGATTTAAACTGATTGATAAAATGTATACTCATCTTTATATATGCATCTAATATTGAAAAAGCAAAACAGCAATAAACAAACCCATATTTTGAAGACACTACAATTTTTCATTTAAAAAAACCCCCTATCTAAAACCTACCAAGTATTATTCCTAATGAATGAACCCATAGCTAGGATTCACTACTGTAATCTGGGGGCATATTTGGAGGTATGAATTTCAAGCTAATCTGATCATTGTTTGAATTAGAATTTGATAGGTGAAAGGACTGCTGTGTTTTTTCAAAGTCAAAGAAGGGAGCCGGTGGAAGAAGACTCATTCCACGGTTAAGGAACGACTTTTTTCTTTTTTTATTATTGCTTCGTTGTGATTGTGACTGATTGCTAGTCAGGAATCCAGAATCTTCTTCATCCCATTCCTCATCACTTAATTCTTCTTCATCATCGTCATCATCACTAAAACCTTCTTCCAAGATAAAATCATCATGCACTTTGTCATATGCGGGTGGAGGTAGTTTCATTCCAATGATGCTACCATAACCCCATTTTTTGGTATTTGCTTCAATATAGACAAAGCCTCTACTACCAAAATTGACGTTTATTTTACATGCCATATTGGATCCGATGCATGGATACAAATATTTAGGTCTCCATTTTCTAATATGACCAATTTCATATTCCTTTATTTTCTTTCCATTTTTAGTAAAGAAAACAGTTCCTGATCTACATCTGTAACCTACACCAATAATATCACCCTTTTTGTAAGTTGGCAACGTGCCGATGAGCTCTACAGGAAGTTCAAAGGAGGTGTTCAGTCTTCTATCTCCGTTGGAATCATATGAAACAGAATGATGGTGTCTTCCAGGCAATCTGAAGTCTGGATAAGGCAAGGTTGTCAATCCAATAGAAATTGTTTCCTTATTTATGTCGTTCAGTTCTGTGCATGTAGGATCATTGTTTAACTCAAGTATCTTACATTCATAATAATACACTCTTCTTTTATAAGGGATTGGAAGATTTGTCCATGTTGAAACTTCATACCCAGCATTAAAAAACTGTAAATCTGTTTTATCAGTTATCAATAAAGACGCATTTGGCAATGGTGTATTGCTGTCTGGAATAGATGAAAAAGAGTTGGCACAAGTTTGTGTGAACTCCCACGCATTTGCGCCTTCTTCCTCAATATATTGTAATGTTTGTTCTGTCATTATAGGATCAAACTGAGAGTCAGAGCTGTTATTAATCAAAAAAGGTGGATTCATTTTCAAATAATCCTCACCTTGTTTATAAAAAAACTGCTCATCAAGAGGCATACGCTCCAAATTTTCTTCAACCGATTCTTTACTCAAAAAGTGCACATCTAGATATTTGCTAAGATCATATCTTTCCACAGAGTCTCCTTTTAAAGATCCATTATTCTTTGAGTTTGTGTTGTGCCTATTTTCATCATCCTCTACAGTGTTCAGTGGAATAAAAGGACTGAGTAGCTTTGCTGTTACATCTCTGACAATACAGTATAATACGGCCAAAGAAAACACAGCCATCAAAACTATTCCGAATAGAACCGCAAGAAATATGAAAAAATCTAATAAACCAACTTCTTCACCATTTTCTAGGTTATTATTTTGTAAAGCTGAGACTCCATCTTCAGCATTCAAAGTGTATGAATTGGTGACTTGTCTAACTTGCTTATTTACAATAGATAAATTAGCAATATAAACCATAATGCTAGTGGTAAAATCTTGGGCTGAATTAAAAAAAAACAAAACAAAAAAAGCACTTAAATTCAATAAACTACTTAGTATAAAACAATGTAAAACCTATGGGGTTTCTATGGTTTATTCTTTGCTTATTAGATAAGGTAATAGAAACTGTTTCACATTTTTGTCCCTAAAAATAAAAATTCACAGGTAGTAAATCGGGGTTAAAGAAGCAAAAAGTAAAAAAAAACTGAAGGAAGCGAGGTTCGAACTCGCGCGGACTCTGTCCAACAGATCTTAAGTCTGCCGCCTTAGACCACTCGGCCAT
>JAFNJT010000202.1:0-11706 GCA_019649525.1 Hanseniaspora lindneri
CACTACGTAGAAAATAGGTGAGTTAGAACCAACCAATAATTATTAGCCCCTTTAAACACATCTATTTTCTATCAGTATGGTAACTCCGAATACAAAATTTGGAGGTCAAAATGGACTCACTGCACCAGATCTTAAAGAGGGACATTAAATCACAGAACTTGCAGTTTTGGATTGTTGTTATATAGTTTTCGCAGAGGGACATGTTTTTGAGCGAGTTTAGAAATGTAGCTTGGCACAACTTTAGGGCAAGTAAAATGGAGTCACGTGGCGCATCAGTGTTTGGTCACATGACCTGTCCAGGAGCTTCTTTAGCACGTGCCACTTGCGTGTAATTTCCCACAACAGTCTCTGAAAATGGACGTGAAAAGGGCCAAAAAAAAGCATTTTGCTACTGGTTTGCACCTTGTATGTATATCACAATTTTAAGCACTCGTTGCACGCAGCAGCTGCTCTTTTGACCGCCTTTCCAGCCCTTTCTTCTGCACTAATCTAATATCACCGCTACCATATTTTAATACTATCGCTACCATATTTTAACATTACCGCTACCATATTTTAACATTATCGCTACCATATACTAAGCTTCTTTTGCCTTATTTTATCATTCTTTGCTACCATATTTCATTTTTAACACTCCACATAAATCAAAACAAACCAGATACACACAACAACTTTCTGAAAAGAACCCACAGAACAAACATTCCAGAACCCATTTTAAACCCAAACCACACCGTGATTTCACAACCCATATTAGTTTTTGCCAAAATTAGTGTTTTTTTTCAATTTTTTCGGTAACAAACTACACTTTTACTTCCTCTACCACCACCTGTACTTCACTTTACTACCCCTTTTATGAACACTGAAACTGATTCTTACAGTCCATTTTTTCTGCTGAAAATCCTGAAAATGGCAATGGTAGTCTCCAGTATAATCACAACAGTCGGTTTTACTGCCCTCTACCTCAACCAGAACAAATTAATCTACCCATCTTGGGTAAACAACAGTAACAAGGAAGTAGACAGACCAACAGAATTTCAATACTCAGAACTTCTTCCTTTCTTCAAGGAACAGTATATAACAACAGAGGACAGCATAGAACTGCAAATATACACTTTCAATAAGGTGAACTTCAAAGAAAAGAAGACACTGGTGATATTTCGTCCAAATGCAGGAAATATAGGCCATTCCTTGCCAAGAATCAACTATATGTTCCACAAATATGACTTGAATATAGTGATATGGTCATACAGAGGCTACGGGCTCAGCGGAGGATATCCGAGTGAAGTCGGAATTAAAAAAGATTGCCAGGCTTTGTATAAGTATCTGGTGGAAACAGGATACCTAAATGGTGGTACTGAGTATTTGGAAAGCAGTTCCGCTGAGGATAACGCAAGTGTTTCTCTTCTGGGCGATGATCAAAGTAGTTATCTGCTAGGTGATTATAAAAGCAGTTCCATTAATGATAACGCAAGTAGTTCTCTTCCTGAAGATGATACTGCTGATGGTCATCTGAATACTAGTGTGAGAACGCCATTTTCTGGAACTGGTGATTCCAAGAGACTGATCTTGCTGGGAACATCCATCGGCGGGGCTGTTGCTATTCATTTTGCTCACGAGCATTCGTCACAGATTTCGGCCTTGATTCTAGAGAACACGTTTCTGTCCATGGCCAAAGTAATTCCGTTTGTGCTTCCCTGGTTTAAGTATGTGGTTCCTTTCTGTCACGAAAAGTGGGCAAGCGAAGATCTGATTGGCCAACTGAACCCAGACACGTCGTTGCTGATCCTTAATAGCATGAAAGATGAGGTCGTGCCTGCAGACCACAGCGTCAAACTGTATGAGTTGAGCAATTCTAACGATAAAGTCATCAGAAGATTCAAAGACGGGTTCCACAACGATATCATGTTCCAGGACGGTTACTGGGAGATCATAGATGAATTCATGGCCAAGCTTTTGTAAACAAAGGCCAAGATTGTGTGATTTATGGGCAAGATTATGTGATTCATGGGCAAGCTTATGTTATTTATGGCCAAGATTATGTTATTTATGGGTAGGATTGTGTGATTCATGAGCAATCTTGTATAAATAATGACCAAGTTATGCAATTCATGACCAAAACTATGCAATTCACCTGTTCAATAAAGATACAAAACCCTCTACAGCAGCTTTCCGATGCATCCTGCCGGGCAAAGACAGCCCATGGAATGGAACCATGAGGACAAACACGACGTGTGCCCAATGTGGCCACATTTCAGCAACATCGTGGCGTTGCTTGTAACCTTGCTTTCACAGAATATGCAAATATTATCTTGAGGCTTGAGTCTGTCGATTGTAATTGTAGACAGAGAGACACCATCGCTAGGAGCAACCTCTTCGGCATTGCTACTAATAGACTCCTCTTGATCAGAAACACTGTTATTGCTTATACTTAAAATATCTTTAGCAAAGTAGCAGGACTTAAGTAGCTGAGCTGAAACTTCAAAGAGCTCATAAGTATGCAGTATACAGATTAAATCATAAATTGCAGACTTCACATTGGATTTCGATGACAAGGGAACTATTTGCTGGAAATTTAACAGCAGCAATGATGCTGTCAAGATATCACCTGTCTTCTGCGACTGTTTGAATAGATATGGCAGCAGTCTGTTTAAACTCCAAGGTTTGTTGTTTTTCAAAATATCACTTCGCAGCTCTGCCTGATCAGGCCGCTCTGAGGCTCTCTTCTTCTTAATCTTTCCACTTTGGTTCAAAGCATTATCATCATCATAAGCCATGTACTTGACAGGAACGATTTTTTCTCTAAACTGCTTCCCGTAGTTGTGTGATGAAGACGCTCTGTGCTTCAAGTTGCTGACGAAAGAACTACTTTTCGAAAAGGAGCTCTGTGAATCAAGATCTGAATTGTTTACAAATATGTTGCCATCATCATCAATGCCATACTCGTCGTCATCATCGTCCAGTATTGCTTCATCATCAAAAACTTCTCTATAAATACCATCAGATTTTAATTCAATGTCCCCAAAGCCATGATTTTTTTCTATCTCTGAGATGTGAAATGAAATTGACTTCTCTATGAGATTCCAAATCTTGCTCTTTGAGAAATCATTGATTTTTGAGTACACATCGGCATTGTGCTGGCACACACTTTGCAATCTCATGTAATCGGCAACAGTTACTTTAAAATCTACATCAGTATTGGACAATGATAGAGAGTTTTCATTCTGTGATTGGTTTTCAGGAATCATTTTTGGGTTTGAAACAACCTCTTTTCTCTCACTAGATTTCAATTCTGATCCAGTATGAGTCTCTGTTGTGGCAAGCCAATCATCATGAAATCCAAGATCGCTAATAATCTTTTCTCGCTCAATTTTTTCCTGTTTCTCCCGTTCGATTTCTTTGCTGAGAGTACTTATTGAATCGCTTTTGGGAGTCATTGGGAGAAAAGTTATATTGGCGTATGACAAATTCTTTGCCAAGTGTTTGAACATTTCCAAGGGAGAAGTGTCAAAATTCTCAAAGTTATTATCGATTCTTAACAACGTTTCACTGTGCTCATTATCAGTGAGAGATTGTTGGGGACTCAGCAGTGCAAGCTTCTTTAGTATTAAAGGTGTGTTCAATGGGTATAGTAGGGATTGGTTGTGACCTGTTCCAATTGCAGATGTTGTCGCAACTGAGGCTGATGTTGCAATAGATGCATCGTGTGATTGATGTGAGTTATAAGAAGTCACTGATGTCCAGTTACTGTGAGAATGGACCAATTGCTGAAAGGGGGAACTTGTGGGAGTGTTCCCCCTGTCTACTGGACTGTTGGAATGAGAGAATGATTTTGTTAAAGATCCTTGTTGCGTTTGCATCTTCTTTTGGCGTCTCATATTCAATAAAAAGTTATTCTGAGAATTGGATATGCCACCTAACAAATTAGCAGGATCCACTGGAGAACCATTGCTTACGTTAGAAGACCTCAGTAGCGTGCTTTTCTGTTTCAAAAAAGAAGAGACTGGTGAGTTTGTTGCAGATTTATCAAGAAAAGACAAGTTGCTGCTTTTTTTCTCTTGTTTCTCTATCTTCTGGCCGCCAGTTTTCTTTTCAGTCGTCTCTGGAATAGTATCCTGGTTGAAATCCTCAATCTCTGCCAAATTCTGTCCCTCAGCTTCTAAACCTTCCACAGTATGCATATATCTAGAAGGCACTCCTATTGGCATACCAAATACTAAACCATCACCCTCAATGTCCCTCCAGCGCAACCCCTTTCCACCAAGGTTTTCTTCCATGAGCGGTTCCTTTCTAATATCAAAACCGTTGATACAGTTCCGCTTGTCGATGTTGAAGATATGGTTTTCATCAAACCAAACAAACCCATTGGAAGATGCTCTGGTTGCGATTATCTGTCTAGGCATGTAGATCCGAGAGGGAGAATAGATGGTTATGTTGTTGTTCATCTGAGAATTGTTTGTGCTTATTGCAACTTGCATATCATCGAGCTCAAAAGAACTGAGCGCAGATGAATCTTGTTTCCCACTCCACACATTATTGGCTAGATTTCTACTCTCAGGTTCGGCAAAAGCATTGCTTTTACTATACAGATTACCCAAATGGGGTCTAAACTTCAATTTATTCACAGGATCACCAACAACAACCGTTCTTTCAGGTATTCCTAAGGATGGACGAGAATCGCCCATATACCAATAGCATAGTTTTCCATCACGCCCCCCTGAGGCAAGATAGTCGCTGGAAATACTACTAGAACTTCCGTATGCACTGGATTGGTGGAATGAAGAGTTCGGATAAGAATAACCGCTGTCCACCGGTGGAGCCCAGTGAATACAGAGTCCAGGCCCATCGTGGGCACTTATTTTCTTCTCTGGAACCGCAGTATACCGAATATCATACTTTAAAATAGTTCCTGAGTCGTGAATAGTGGCAAACACGTGGGGAGACAATGGGTTCCATTTGATATCTCTTATGGCATCATTCTGCTGAGTCATTATCGTCAGGTCAGATAGTGTTCTATAACTCGTCTGAGACGCTGTGGAAGGCGCTGGAGAAGATGCTGAAGGTATCTTTCGTAGGTCGTATATCTTCGCCACACCGTTCATGTCTCCTGCAAGGAAATATGACGCGTGATGTGAATGAAAGTCTACGGAGTTTATGGTTCTGCTGTGCTCCTGTATAGTGGCAAATAACGTGCTGGCATTAAGCCTGTTGATATCATATAAGGACACGGTTGTGGAGGTGTTTGTCACTGCAATCAGGTGATTGAACTCCTTGTATCCAGACTTGACATCTGAATTCGTTGCCAGAGGTTTAATCTTCATGGATGAGGTAGAATTGTGTCTAGATTGAAGCGTAAGATGTGGCAGTTGCTGCTGTAAGGGTCCACTTCCCGGTGACTGTGATACGTGAGAAGCATTAAAACCTTTATTCAGAAACTTAAATGAACCAGCAGGTGACACTGAGTTATGTGAGGTGTTGAGTGAGTTGTTTATCACAGATTCAGGAATAGAAACAGAGAAATGGTTGTTCAAATTGGAGTAGCTCTCGCTAGAAAGATTTCCCAAGGAACCACTGCCGCTGCCTTGACTGTAAAGCAGATCCTTCATTAAAATAATCTTGTTTAGTGATCTGGGAGCCGGCTTATGTATGAAACTGGGTTTAAATACTTGTTCTTCTTCTTCAACATCATCACGTGCTTCTTCGTCGCCCAGTATCTTGTACACGCCCAAATGCTGCTTCCCCGTGATCACGAGGAGCTTGTTTCTGGCGTCATCATGTATCTTGTCTATTGAGGATATATCGTACTTAATCTTGGCAGAATGAGTTATTCCAGGAGATCCATAATCACTGCTTGAAAGAGCACTGTTATCTCCGGAGAAAACGCTGTTGGCGCTCTCAGCATGCTGGATCTGAAAGGGAAGTCTCATGACATGAAGTTTTGATGGCTGGTGGAAACTATTTTTGGGTGGAGATGTGTGTTTTTGGTGTGTTTTTGGTTGTTATTTGTGTGTTGTAGATGTTTGGAACAGTGATTTGGTGGTTTTATTTGGAGGCTGGGAAGACGCTTAACTCCGGCAGTTTGGTCATGTGACCTTGGCGTGGTGCGCTAAGGCAAGAAAACAGTAGCAAAATCGTGTGGTGAAAACGTATATAAGGTGGTTTTTGCTGGCTGGAGCGTTTTTGGGGCTACAATGTGTACGTATCAGGTGCAGTTTAGGTTGTGGAGCGTTTTCAAGTCTCGATTTAGAGATACCTAGAGCTCCGCGCTACCATGTTAAGTTAAATTTCGCTACCATGTTAGACAAATTTTGCTACCATGTTAAACAAATTTTCGCTACCACGTAAATTAACTCCGCTGACACGCCGGGACTTGCACCACCACACTCTTCGTTGAGACCAGGAAAATCAGCAGCCACGTGTACTTCTACAAAATCACTACTACCAGCGGCAAAACACACTCCTCGAGGCTCTTCTGAGCCCCAGTTCAGCGCGCCGGAGTTAGTCTGACCCTGCTACGCTCCTTAACGCCGAGCACACAGCCAGAATGCCGCACGTGACCCTGGAAAAACTCAAAAACAGAGCCCACACCAAAACCCCCTCCTAGTCTTTATTTCTTTTCCTGCAACACTGTTAGGAACCCATAGACTGCACCGGATATACGAAAAACAAGACTCGCTGAACTTGTTATGTCCTATGGTCACGTGGTTTTATCCAAAAAAGCGCATCCGTGTTCAATTTTATTTTTTTTTTTTTAATTTTTTTTTTTTTTTTTTTTAACTCCGGTGCTTTTTTTCTTCAAAAACATTTCAACTTTTAAAAACAGAATTCTCAACCAATATTCACATTAAACATCACAAACACAACAAACACACCAAATATTCCATACTATTTGCCGCATATACCGCTGTAATGTCAAGTGAAAATATTATCAACCACCGGACCAGTCTTGCCTCATATCCCCAGCGCTTTTCGGTTGATGCGGCTGGACAGCACAGTGAAGATATATATCCTTCTAGACCGTCTAGAGTCCAGGGTATGATGAAACTGGGCGAAGAAGAGAACTCTGACGAGTTTATTTCCGACGAAGAAGATGATCTCGATGATCGGGCGAATCTGCTGACCAAAAGACCGAAAGACACACCGTTCATTCAGCAAAGAATCAGGGCATATAACCCAATTTTCACACCAAAACTAGCAATCAGCATATTCTTCGTTATATGCGCCATCTTTGTTTTGTTTGGAGGAATCTTGATTGCAATCTCAAAGAAGACCAATGAAGTGATCATATACTACCAGGAGTGCTCCTCAATGGCCTCAACAACTTCCTTTGAAGACATTCCAGAACAGTATGTGGAATCATACTTCCACCAGCTCAAAAACCCAACATCAAATGTGTTGAAAGCACAATGGAAATACACACTTGACGCAAATGCAGTAGACACAGGAAACTCATTTTCCGAAAACGGAACCTGTACCATCAGATTCACAACCCCTTATGTGATAAAAAACCCAGTTTACATGTCGTATTTGTTGAGAGATTACTATCCAAACCACAGAAGATATGCTCTTTCCTTTAATGAAAACCAGCTAAAGGGACTAGAAACCACCATTGATGAGATCCACACCTCAACAGGTATCAAGTGTGCGGAGTTATACAAGGACGAAGAAACAGGCAAGCAAATTTATCCATGTGGTCTTATCGCAAACTCAATGTTTAACGACACTTTTGCATCTACTTTGACGAATGTGAACAACAACGCAGAGAGTTTGAGCTTTGATACAACAGGAATAACCTGGGGAGACAACAAAAACAGATTCAAAAAGACGAAAATGGACCCATCAACTCTTGCTCCACCACCTTACTGGAAGCAGATGTTCCCTGACGGTTACAACGAAACGAATCTTCCAGACATTTCAACCTGGGAACACTTCCAGAACTGGATGTCAAATCCTGCGCTACCTCTTTTCTCAAAGTTGATGGGTAAAAGCAAGAAAGGATCTCTTGTTCCGGGAACCTACGAGATGACCATCGGCTTAAACTGGCCCGTAAGAGAGTTCCATGGTCACAAGGCCTTTTATCTGTCACATGGGTCCTCCATAGGGGGCAGAAACAACTTTTTGGGTGAGGTTTACCTGGTAGGAGGTCTTATTTCGCTGGGTGCAGCAGTGGTTGTTGCTGCAGGAAAACTTTTAAGCGGCAGAAGAAGCGGAGATAAGGGAAGACTGTCCTGGAACCAGTGATTCTGGGCGCTTTGTACATATTGAACTGTTTATAAAGAATATATAGCATCAGAGAAGAAGACTGTGAAAGAAGAAGGCGATTGCACGTGAGCAATCATCGTAATCAGTTGCACGTGAGCAATCATCGTAATCAGTTGCACGTGAGCAGTGGCTGAATGACGGGGATAGCACGCGGGCAATCAGTATAAAAGAAGTCACCTCCCCAGCAGCAAGGAGTGAATAGTGGAGACAGCACATTGTAGCGGGAAAACTGACCAGCCTGTTAACTCCGATTTTCACGTGACATCACCAGCTGCATGTCCGCTCGGTACTTCGGCACACTACCCCGAGTTTTTTCGCATGAAAAAAAAAAAAAAAAAAAGCGGAAAAATCAGAAACAAAAATATGAAAAATAAAAATCGCAACTGAAACTTAACAGTATGACTATTTAAACCGCCAAACACAGCACGACAGTTTCAACACAACACGTCAGTTTTGACAATATAGTAAATTAAATTTTAAAAAAACGCATCTAGTGGATCCATATTTTTAGCCCAATACACCACTTCCACAATGTTGAGACACCTACTGAGCACTGTCTCAAAAGCAGACAAAAGATTCATCACTGAAAACTCATTCAAACACCAAGTCACTACTTATGCGCGTCCTTCCTCCATAATCATCACATCAGGACACAATGTCACCCTTCATGACAGCATAAACAACAAGTCGTACCTGGATTTCACCGCAGGCATCGCAGTCACGTCTCTGGGACATAACAACGCTGAAATAGCCAAAGTTATTTCTAAACAAGTGAGCAGCGGAGACGGATTAATCCACAGTTCTAATCTGTATTACAACAAAGAAGCACTGGAACTCGCTGAGCTTTTAGTAGCCAAGACAAAGAAATCAGGCGGAATGCATGATGCAGAAAGAGTTTTCTTTTGCAATTCTGGAACTGAAGCAAACGAGGCTGCCATCAAATTTGCCATAAAGTACAAGCAATCAAAGACTAGCGAATCAAATAAGCCAGATGAAGCAAGTAAAGTGAAATTTTTAGCCTTCCAGAACTCTTTTCACGGCAGAACTCTTGGAGCCTTATCTGTCACATCAAACCCTAAGTACAGAGCGCCATTTCAGTCAGCTTTGATGGACGTTGAGTTCATTTCATTGGCTGACATTGAATCATTATCTCAAAAGCTAGCTTCTGAACCAAATATCGCAGGTGTTATTGTTGAGCCGATCCAGGGAGAAGGAGGAATTTTCCCGATTCCATCTAGCTTCCTTACTTCATTGAAACAGCAAGTAAATAAGTACGATGTTCCGCTTATTTATGATGAAATTCAGTGTGGTCTTGGCCGTTCCGGAAAATTATGGGCTCACGCTCATCTTGAGGAATCTGCCCATCCAGATATCATTACATCTGCCAAAGCTCTAGGTAATGGATATCCTATAGGAGCAGTTATTGTTTCTGAGAAAATAAATGAAGCCATCAAAGTTGGAGACCATGGTACCACATTTGGAGGTAACGCTTTGGGATGTGCAGTTGGGAAGTATGTTGTGAATACTATTTCAGAACCATCTTTTTTGGCACAAGTGCAAGAAAAAGGTGACTATTTGAGAAATAAGCTACAACAACAGTTTGTTGAAAAGCATCCAGACATCTGCACAGAAGTCAGAGGTATGGGTTTGATGCTAGGTTTAGATTTCAAAGAAGCTCCTACTGCTCTTGTTAAGGAGTGTCAGGAAAACGGGCTTCTTATTATCACTGCTGGTAAATCCACAGTTAGATTTGTTCCTGCTTTAACAATCGAGAAACAAGAGCTTGATCAAGGTCTGCAGATATTGGAAAAATGCTTCAACAAGGTTTACAACAAATAGGACAGCTCGCTATAAATGTATATATACGTTTGATTTATACCAAAAACAGCAAAGCCCATGCAAACAACCCTGTTATATATCCCGTGTAGGACAAACCGGCAGCATTATTTTCAGAATTGGTTATGACTAAAGAAGATTTAACGACACCAATGGTACCAGAGTATGTTCCTAGACCAATAGAGCCAGATGAGCCTGAAAAGGAGCTACTGTACATTGTTTTAAATCTTTGAGCAAAAGTGGTCTGGATTACTTCAGAGTACCCCTGAACAGTCAGAGTGACCCACATCGAGGTTTTTGCCCTCTTCGTTGTGTAAGTGGTGTAGGCAAAGGTTAAAGTTTCATAACTTTGAATAGTTAGTGTAGTTACAGCACCACTTGGCAAGGGCGTGATCGAAGTTGAAGGATTTGGATTCGTGTATGATGTAGTAACTGAGACTGAGTTTCCAGAGGTAGTTGATGTTGTTTTTGATGCGGCAACACCTAGAAAATCACCACTAGTTGTCTCTGCGTTTACAACCTGTTCCGTTGTTGCAGCTTGTTGTGCTGCTGTGGTTGTAGTTGAGTCTGTGGCTGTTGTTACACCAGTTCTTGTGGTTGAAGAAGAGATGGCTGTTGTTAAACCAGTGCTTGTGGCTGCTGCTGATGTAGTCTCTGTGAGCGGAAGACTGGTTGTTGTCGATGCCGTTAGCAAACTAGACGAAGTAGTCGTGGTTTCCACAGCGGCGGCTGTAGTAGTGGCTGTGGTGGATGGTGTAGTGCTGCCTGCAACTGTAAGCGTTGTTGCACCAAAAATTGTAATCACATCCCCGTTGGCATCTGTGGAGTATGCAGTAATGATAGAAACAGTGACGTCCCTTTTGTTTTTTGATTTGTAAGCCTCGGAATTTTCAACAACCAAAGATGCATGTTCGTTCTCGATAAACTTGTTATCACTATCTAAAGTTGCAATGCTTTCTTCAACATTGGCAGCACTGCATCTGCCTAGCTTAGACAAGATGTTGAGAAGCAGAATGGTTATGAGCGAGGTATGGACCTTCATTTCTCTATATTTATCTGATAATTAACAAAAAAAAAATGTACTGTAGACAACCTGGTTTTCTTGAAAAATGCTAAATTACAGTCGCAAAGAAAGAATATATCAATTTTGCAGTGAGGAAAAAAAGATGCTTTTGTGTCAATCCTCTATTATAAAAGCGAATGTAAGGTACAGAAAAAAAAGCTTTTTTAAGAAAGTTCTTTGAATGCTTTTTGGTGTTTGAATGTTGTTACAAAATATCCCTTAGGTTTATTTGGTTTCTGATGTCTTTCTTTGGTTTTTTGATAGATACTTTCGGTGTAATTGCTCTTCTTTCTAAAGACAAAAATAGCTTCAAAGAAAAAAAAAAAAAAAAAAAAGAAAAAAAAAATTTTATGATCTGTTTATTCTCAAACTCTTACATCCGCCGAAGAGATTTTAAAAATAGATAAGCCAACAAAAACCAAAAAAAAAAAAAAAAAAAAACCTTCCTGTGCTCCTTATGTCCGACATGGTCATGTGATAGAAAATAGATGTGTTTAAAGGGGCTAATAATTATTGGTTGGTTCTAACTCACCTATTTTCTACGTAGT
>JAFNJT010000203.1:0-11655 GCA_019649525.1 Hanseniaspora lindneri
GTAGAAAATAGGTGAGTTAGAACCAACCAATAATTATTAGCCCCTTTAAACACATCTATTTTCTATCATTAACAACTCTCGGATTTAACAAGAGTTTAAGTTCATGATCACGTGATCTACTTTTATTTAAACGTGACCATCCAGATAGGTTGGTTTCTCAGACAGCTGCCGCTCTGCTCCCAAAGTGGTTCTTCTTAACACCGCAAGCATGCCACAGTTAAGTTAAAAGCCGCTAATCAGATGACAGCGGTCCCTCTTTTATTTTTTGTTAGCCCAGAATCAAAAACAGAATTTGTATGTTCACGTGATTGTCGGAGTTAAGATCTTTGCATGTAAGTCACGTGCCAGAATTTTCCACTAACATTTGCATCTGCTAAAACGTTCAATAGAACATCCCCAGTGGACAGGTGGTTGATATTTAGTGTCCAGAAGTGCCGTTATGGAGCTTCTGAATAATCAGAGACCTATGGTTTCAGCGCATCGTTGCTTTTATCACCACGTGACACAACTTACTTGGTTCAGATGTGAAACTTTTGATCACAACTTTGGCGCCAATCTAGTACGCCTGTTCAGAGTTTGCACACCAGTTTTTACACTGTGTAGATCGTTTTTGGCACATATTTCAGCTGTCTCAGCCCATTTTCAACGTATTTTTACGCGTTTATTTTGGTTTTTAGCGCAACAAAACAGAATTAGCCCCCACGAAAACGCGTCACAACTTTGCCAGCGGCTTGAATTCTCTACCAAGCACAGTAAAAACTTTTTCTTCATTCTCATTACTGTTCTGTGGCCCCACAATCCCCCCAAAACAAGGTTTCCTAACAGGACACCAAACGCTATTTCCCTTTTGGGAAATTTTATTAATGGTCACGTGACCGCACTTTTTTTTCTGCCACGTTGTTTTTCTTTCGCATATTTTTGGTGCAGAAATTTTTCAAACAATAATTCTGATCTGTAAAACAGCAATAAAATAGCAATAAACGCTCAAAAACTACATACAAGTATCCCTCAACAGAAACCAGCACGTGCCTATTCCCTGCGATGTCTTCTATTCTAGCTTCTAACAGTGATTTCAGAAAAAAAAAGCAGCTTAAACGATCAATTATATTCAATATTCTCGTCATTGGTAGGCCAGGATCTGGAAGATCTACTTTGATTAACTCGCTCTGCGGAAGAAACATTGTGAGCGGATCATCCGCTTCAAATAAGCAATTGGCAGCTGAAGATTTGGAAAAGGATGTTCCGGTTTCCCTGAGACACGAATTGGTTGAGTTGGAGGACGATAACGGAGTTAAAATCCAGTTGAACTTGACAGATTCGTTGAATCTGAACAATAACATCAACACCCAGGCTGATATCCAGCTTATCAACAACTTTATCACCAACCAGTTTGACGACGTTTTGCTGGAAGAAAACAGATTGAAAAGAAACCCTAGATTCAAGGATTCAAGGGTCCATGTTTGCCTATATTTGATTGAACCTACAGGGCATGGATTGAAAGAATTTGATGTAGAATTCATCAGAAAGGTTGGAGAAAGATGCAACGTTCTGCCTATATTGACTAAAGCCGACACGATGACGAAAGAGGAAGTTAGACTGAACAAAAAGCTGATTTCAGAGGATATAAAGTACCATCAGCTGCCAGTGTTTAATTTCAATGGGCTTTCCAGCGGAGATATTGGCGCTGAAAACGAGGATGAGGATGAATATAACGATTATTTGAACACTCTGCTGCCATTTTCAGTGATTGGATCCAACGATGTTTTCAATGTTGATAATGAGGAGATCAGGGGAAGAAAATATGACCATTTTGACAGCGGAAATGTTATTATTGACATTGAAGACTCAACAAAATCAGACTTTGTGACACTC
Source organism: Hanseniaspora lindneri (assembly GCA_019649525.1). Classification (NCBI taxonomy): domain Eukaryota; kingdom Fungi; phylum Ascomycota; class Saccharomycetes; order Saccharomycodales; family Saccharomycodaceae; genus Hanseniaspora; species Hanseniaspora lindneri. The sequence continues at coordinate 1,873 of JAFNJT010000203.1, forward strand.
AGAAATGTGCTGTTTATTTCCCATTTGAGCGATTTCAAGGAGTTCACCCATGAAGTGTTGTATGAAAGATACAGAACCGAAACTCTGAGTGGCAATTCTGCCGAATCAGGCTCACATGACGCTGTTTCAAGCCAATTTGCAAGACAATCTGTGCAGGACCGGAGCAAAAACATAAATGAAAGGCTCCAAAAGAACATAGAAACCACAGAAAGCAGTGAAAATATAGCCGCTTCCAGCAGCAATATCGGAGATGACGAAACGAATGGAACCAGCAGCTCGTATTTGGCCAAAGAAGAGCAGATTAGGCTTGAAGAAGAGAAGCTGAAACAGTTTGAAATGAGAATTCAGAACGAGTTGCTGATGAAAAGACAGGAGCTGTTGAAAAGAGAAGAGGAGTTGCGGGAGATTGAGAAGAGGCTTGAGCTGGAGGCGCAGCTGAAGTAGATTGAATTTTGATTGGTTGGATGATGGTTGGTGATTTCTGATTGGTTGAGTGGTGGTTGATGATTTCTGATTGGTTGAATAGTTATTGTTGATTTCTGATTGGTTGATTGATGAGTGGTGGTTTCTGATTGGTTGATTAATTGGCCAATCAGATACTTCGTTCATTGTTCTTAAAACAGTTTTTATCATGAGCCATCTCAGTTTCAATGTCTGCTGAATCTATGACAGAATAGAAGCACTGAACAAAATGTGCCGCTATACTGTCAAATATTCTCTGATCCGGTCACCTGACTGTTATATATATATGTCCGATATAACGACTCTCATCGGAGATAACATCATCCCGTGACTGTTACTCAGTGGCTGCCTGATCAGCACGTGGTTGTTGTCGCACTTGTAGTTGCTTATTTGTATTTAGTCTAGCTCGTGATCGTGGCCACGATGGTGTGACGTCATGTGCTCTCCATATAGTATTTATGGTAGTTATTACACATTAAACTTCCATTCAGAAATACTGACTTATAAACGGCAGATCTCATTACATGACTCATTTCAGGACATAGCTGCGTTTTTGCCTAAACGGGTAATTCCTTTTATTTATGGATGCAGCTTCCACATTAGGAATTACTACGAGAGTCAATCTGCACTGTCATGTGATAGTTTCTGATCCGGTCACCTGACTGTTACATAAGCAGCTCAGAGCTTCTGCTCGCAAAACATAAATTATATATATGAGTACGGGGTTGCTGTGTTGATTGCACAGTGAAATGGGCCCTTGTGGCGGTGCGTTGATGTTTAAATTTCAGCTTTGAAGCATTGATTTGGTAGCGTGGTTTTGTTAACTGCGTCTGTCACGTGAGCAGCATTTTTATCTCCGTTGAATCTATCTGAACCAGCTTCAATTCCCAGGCAATTCGAGTGGGCAGCCGAAAATGGATTGCGGGTTGGTTTATTAACCAGCTGCGCTGCCGGCTGGCACGTGTTCAGTCTGGAATGGGCTTTTGGAACGTTATTTTAGCTGCTTCTTGTTGACTTTCTTGCAGCTAAAATTCCTACTGAAGATTCCCCAAAAACACCACGGAAGCTTTCTTGAAATAAATAATACTAGATTAAAAAACCAAATACACACTTTTCAGTCGCTGTGACTCAGACTGTGCCACTCAAATTCACCCAAAACTGCACTAAAATTGGTTCACTGTGGCGAACATCCACTGCATAAAGTTGTACACGTGACACATCGCTTTTCTTTTTTTTGGGGCAAAAAATACTGAAAAAAACTTCCTCAGACACAATTTTCACAGCGCACTTAACACCCAATCCACGTGACACATTTCTTTTTTGGAGCAAAAAAAACTGAAAAATGCCTCAGAGGCAAATTTTTGGCGCACTTAAGAGCTACGTCACGTGACACGCGCAACCGCCGCACAATTCCATTGACACATAGCGTTATCACCGTCAGAACACGAATACCTCTGGTTCTTAATCAAAATCGGTATTTTAAAAACAGTCTGCTGCCCAAAATCAATATATTCATGCACGAAAACAAGAATCCCGCCAAATCTCCCGTTTCCGGCCTAAAAAACGCCCCGCTTCACAGCTGCTTCGCCATACTTTAAGTTCACTCCTGCCTATTTCCTTAACGCCGAACGGAACCAAATAATCGTTCCTTCTAAATCTCCCAACACACCCTTTCCTCCCATCAAAAAAACCACATTGTGTCACCACAATCGTAAAACAAAATTCGCATATCGCTTTGGTGGTTATCTTGTTTTTCCTTTTTAGGAAAAATTAAATCTTGTTCAAAGATGTGCCATGTTCAAATTGTATATATTAACCCACTTTATTGGGAAAGATAGTTCTTTAAGTCCGATTCTTCCAAAAAATCCATCTTATGTCTAAACTTTTATTGGCTCATTTTTCTTCTGAGTCTTAGAAAACCTCTAACAACTCCTCCATTTAGTTTGTCCTACTTGCATTAAATATCCTTAACCCCGAGAATTGAGTTTTTTTTTTTTTAATTTTTTTTTTTAATTTTTTTTTTTAATTTTTTTTTTCCCAATAAAGTATTAATCCGAAGCCACAAGCGCCAATGTTACTTAAAGGGGAATTAAACTCTAACTGCCGCTTTTGTAGTGGTTGGAAAAAAAAAATTGCCACTCGGATTTTTATTTTTGAATGACACTTTTCACAACTATATAAAGATAAGTTTGTTGGATTATTTTTTTATGAAACAAAAGTTATAAAAAACCAACCGTATTATTCATTAAAATACACACCTGTAATGCTAGATTTGTATAATCTGAAGGCTGTGGTTGGAGGAAGTGATAGTAGCAGAATGCTTACTGTTTTAAGCAATGCTACAGCACCAACAACTAAACAGCCTATTTGGGATTATGATGATATAACAAGTTATGGGCGTTATGTATTTAATAAGGAATACATTTTGTTTGTGGTTGCAGTGAATATTCTCTACCATTTAGGAATATACTATTACAATTCGCAGGTTAAGACATGGGCTAAAATCGAAAGTAATGCAGCAACCTTTAACAGTTTGTTGAAAGGAACGAAAGATGAAAGCAGTGAAAACGATACAGTTCCTTTGCTAAACAGAATGGATGAAACTGACTACGGATCCAGTGGTAAACTCACCAACGGAGAATTGCTAAAGGAAGCACATTTTTCAATCTTTGAACTGAAATTTGACAACAAAGAAGATGGTGACTCATACCAGGTGGTTATTAAGAGAAATTCATGGGACTATTTCAGATTATATCTGGAGCTTATTTTTGTTGACTTGCTGGTTCTTGCCAACACTTTCTATCATTACCAATTTTCTAAAAACACATTAGTGGTGAATTTGATTTTCAACCTAGCTTTGTTCTTTAACGTCAACTTCAGATTTTTCTACAACAAAAACAACACCAACTACTACGTCAATACCTGCAAACTATGGGGTATTTCTCTTATCAACTACTTGTTTTTGTTTGTTGTTGGCTGTGTAAACTTTAGATCCATTCTGCTTCATCCTGAAAACTTTGCCTTGAACGAAAGAAGATACTTTGCTTTTGCCTTTTTTGCAACTTTTACTTTGACTGCTAATTTGATGACTTCTAGAATCAAGAATCAATTACCTATTTTATTAGTTGAAAGCGAAGAAGACGATGAGGACGAAGACGAAGAAACTTCTGAAGCCGTTGATGAGAGATTAAAATCTAAAACATTAACTCCTTCTCCTGAACCAACGACCTCTGTTTTATCCTTTGCTTCGTGGTCTTTCATTGACCCATTCATCTGGTTATCTCACAAAAAATTCATTAAATTTAAAGATATCTGGTCTTTGACAAAGGAAGACCATGCTTTGAATGTTTTATCAAACTTTAAAATCTATAACAAAAAGAAAAATGCAACTCACCTGGACTTTTCAAAGAACTTGCTTCTATTTTTCAAGAAATATTTGTTTTTGCAAGCCTTTTTTGCTTTTACCAACTCTATCATTGCCTTTATTCCTACTGTTTTGTTGAGAAAATTATTGGAATATGTTGCTGACCAAACAACTGTTCCAAAGAGTGTTGTTTGGATGTATGTTGTTTTCATGTTATTGACTAAAACTTTGTGTGCAGGTCTTTCCGGTCAGTCATTGTTTTACGGTAGAAGAGTTTGTATCAGAGTTAGAGCTATTATTATTTCAGAAGTTTATGCAAAGGCTTTGAGAAGAAAAATTTCTGTGCAACATAAAACATCTAATGATAAAGAAAACGACTCTGAAGATGGTGAAGAAGCAAAGGGTGATGAAGAAGAAATTGAAGAAAACTCTTCTTTGGGTGGTATTATCAACTTAATGTCTGTTGATGCTTTCAAAGTTTCTGAAGTTTGTGCCTATTTATATGGTTTCGTTGAAGCTATTGTCATGACTATTGTGGCAATGACTTTATTGTACCAGTTAATTGGATTTGCATCTATCATTGGTGCCGCTTTGATTTTAATAATGTCACCAATCAACTTCAAATTAATGAACTACTTGGGTGAAATGCAAAGAAAATCCTTAGCTGTCACTGATAAAAGAATTCAAAAGTTAAATGAAACTTTCAACAACATCAGAATTATTAAATTTTTCTCTTGGGAAGAAAACTTCATTCAAGAAATTTCCAAAATTAGAGACGATGAATTAAGATTATTGCTTTACAGAAGTTATGTTTGGGCTTTATCTGCCGCTGTTTGGTGCATTACACCATCCATTGTTACTTCCTGTTCCTTTGCATTCTACATCTATGTTCAAGGTGAAATTTTGACAACTCCTATTGCTTTTACTGCTCTTTCTTTGTTTACATTATTAAAGGGTCCATTGGATCAATTTTCCGATATGGCTTCTTTTGTTATTCAATCTAAGGTTTCTTTAGATAGAGTTCAAAAGTTTTTGAACGAGTCTGAGACTAGTAAATATGATCAATTAACTATCTCTGAAACTAAATTAGGATTTGAAGAAGCTACTTTGTCATGGAACAACAGTTCTGCCGACGATGAAACTAAATCTGATTCCAAGGATACTGCAGCTGCCGATGATTTCAAATTGCAAGATTTGAATATTGACTTTAAGATTGGTAAACTAAATTTAGTTATTGGTGAAACCGGTTCTGGTAAGACTTCTTTGTTAATGGGTTTATTGGGTGAAATGGGTTTGTTAAAAGGTTCTATCTATGTTCCTTCTTTGACTCCAAAGGATGACTTAGTTATTGATCCAAAAACTAACTTTACTAATTCTATTTCCTACTGTTCTCAATCGGCTTGGTTATTAAATGATACTGTTAGAAACAACATTTTATTTGCAGAACCATTTGATCAAAAAAGATATGACCAAGTTATTCATTCTTGTGGTTTAACCAGAGACTTGGAAATTTTAGTCGGTGGTGATCAAACTGAAATCGGTGAAAAGGGTTTATCCTTATCTGGTGGTCAAAAGCAAAGAGTGTCTTTAGCTAGAGCTTTATATTCCAGATCCAAAACACTATTGTTGGATGACTGTTTATCTGCAGTTGATTCTCATAATGCTTTGTGGATTTATGAAAACTGTATTACTGGACCTTTAATGAAGAATAGAACTTGTATTCTTGTTTCTCACAACATTGCTTTAACTTTAAAGAAGGCCGACTGGTGTGTTGTTTTGGAAAATGGTAGAGTAAAGGGACAAGGTTTGCCATTGGAATTGTTGAACCAAGGTTTATTGGGTGATGATTCATTATTAAAAAATTCTATCATGTCAGCTTCAGGTAACCACCTGGTAGCCCTAAACACTGAGTCTACTGAAGAAAAGCAGGAACCAACCAAGAAGGGTATTGATCTATCTAAATTGGGTGATGAAGGCAAAGAAGAAATTCCAAGTGCTAGTGAAGAAAACACAGACGCTGCAAAGAAAACCAAAGGTAAGCTTGTCAAAGCTGAAGCAAAATCAGATGGTGTTGTTAAGTTGGATGTTTACTTGTGGTATGCCAAGGTCTTTGGTGGTATTCCAATTATTTTAGCTCTTTCATCTGTTTTCATGATCGCTAATGGTATTAATATTTCTCAAGCATGGTGGATGAGAACTTGGGCCTCTAAAGCTTCTGTTATCACTGAAAGCATAAAAAATGTTTTCACTGTGTTGGTTAATGATTTAAAGGTTTCCGACAAGCAAAATGCCGTTTTGTTTACTAATTCCATTGCTTCTCCAAACATGAGTTACGCTGCTTCTGCTTCAATTTCTTCAAATACTGGACACTCTACTACTTATTATTTGTTGATCTACTTTGGAATTGGTGTTGTTTTCTCGATTATTTCTTCTATCAAAATTGTTGTTTCATTTGTGGCTGGTATTAATGCATCTAGAAAGATGTTCAATATCTTGTTGGAAAACGTCATGTACGCTAAGCTAAGATTCTTTGACACTACTCCTATTGGAAGAATCATGAACAGATTTTCTAAAGATATTGAATCTGTAGATCAAGATTTGGCTCCATTTGTTGAAACTTCATTTAATTGTTTGGTTCAATGTATTTCTACTATTGTTTTGATTGCTTGGATTACACCATCCTTCTTGATCGGTGCTGTTATTATTGGTTCCATGTACTACGCTTTAGGTTACTTCTACACATGTGGTTCCAGAGAATTGAAGAGATTTGAATCTATCACCAGATCCCCAATCATGCAACACTTTTCTGAAACTTTAGTTGGTGTTTCTACCATCAGAGCTTATGGAGATGAAAGAAGATTTATTAAAGAAAACTTGAAAAAAATTGATACCAACAATAAGCCATTCTTTTACTTGTGGGTTACCAACAGATGGTTAGCTGCTAGAATTGACATTATAGGTGCATTTGTTACTTTCTTTGCTGGATGTTCTATTTTACTACAAATTGATTCCTTAGACGCAGGTCTAGCAGGTATTTCTTTAACCTATGCCATTTCCTTCACTGAATCTGCTTTGTGGTTAGTGAGAATGTACTCCAACGTTGAAATGTGTATGAACTCTGTTGAAAGATTGAAAGAATACACTGTCATTGAAGAAGAACCTTTAAACAAAGAAGCCCCATTGCCACAGCAAGCTAACTGGCCAGCTACTGGTAGTATTGAGCTAAATGATTTATCTTTAAGATACGCACCAAACTTGCCAAAAGTTATTAAAAACATTACTTTCACTGTTAAACCAGAAACTTCCGTTGCTGTTGTTGGTAGAACAGGTGCTGGTAAGTCTTCTTTGCTTTCTGCCTTATTCTTGTTCTTGCTACCAGAAACTGGGTATGTTAAGATTGATGGTGTTGACATTACTTCCATTCCATTGAAAAAGTTGAGACAATCTATCGGTATCATTCCACAAGATCCGCAGATGTTCACCGGTACAATCAAGAGTAACTTGGATCCATATGACCAGTACAGTGATGAAGAAATCTTTGAATCATTGAGAAGAGTTAACTTGATCAGTCCTGAAGAACTAGATAACTTGAAACAGAATGGTTACAAAAAGAGCTCAGCTTTGGTTGATGCTAGTGATTCTGAAAACACCAACGTTAATAAGTTCTTAAACTTAAACAACATAATCGCTGAAGGTGGTTCTAATATTTCTCAAGGTCAAAGACAGTTGATTTGTCTTGCAAGAACTTTGTTGAGACAACCTAAGGTCATTTTGTTAGATGAAGCTACTGCATCCTTGGATTACAAGTCTGATCAAATAATTCAAAAGACTGTTAGAGAAGAGTTCAGCAACTGTACTATTATGACCATCGCGCATAGACTGAAAACAGTTATTGATTATGATAAGATTGTTGTTTTAGACAATGGTGTTTTGAAGGAATACGACCATCCATATTCTTTGCTTCTCAACAAGGACTCTATTTTCTACTCTATGTGTGAAGACTCTGGTGAGTTGGACACTTTGATAAAAATGGCAAAGGAAGCATTTGTAAAACAGCTCAACGCCAACTAGTGCGTTGTAGTATTATAAAAACTACATTGCGGAGATCTAGAATATTTGAATTAAAATTTAAAAAAAAAAAATTTATTTATATATTATGGTTAATATTACCTCATTTCTTTTTTTTTTTTAACGCTAAAGTGTGAGTTTATGGCACTCCAGGTATATTATGGTGCAAATGAGTTTTGTTTCCAATGTTTCATATAAGGCTAGTAGCTATTTGTTTCCTATGTTTCATAGTTGTTTCATATAAGAATAGTAGCTATTTGTTTAAAAACGCAAGAAGTTGTCACGAAATTACATCCGTCTTGCCGAGTTCGCAAAAGCATTGTAAAGATAAAACTTATATTCTATTTTATTGTTTATATTCTTTTTGATTGCGTATTATATCAAACCCTTTAATCAACCATATGCAGTGAGTAAATATTAGTTTCATGTTCTGGATTTTGGTGCTTTCTGGTGCGCTGCATATGTGTAATTTGGTTGGGACAACAAGGGTCTTTACTTTTAGGGTTCTGTTAAAAGAACCCCTTAAACTGTAGGTATGATTCTAATTGCTTATAAACCAAACCCAATGTTGTTGAAGCTCAACAACTGATGCTGTTATATTCTAGAAACAATGGAATTTAGATAAACCCTTTTGCAGCTGCATCAAACAAGTATTTCTCTCATAATTTGAATGGTTTAACTAATTTTAATATTTACAGCTACTGCTTATTCTGTTTTAACTTTTCAAAACAATTCTCTCTCCTACAATTACTCTGTTTGGTCTAAAACAGTAGTGATAATTTGAAGTTTCACCACCATCATTCTCACCACACTTGGTTCTTATAGCAGACAATAGTGCCACGCTTTTTATATAACAGGTTTCCAGTGCAATCTGATCTCTTTAATGGCTACTCTCCGTATAAGGAAATATTCTGCAATCAAACCAACTGAAACAAACCCTCAATTTCTAAAACAGACCCTTAAACTTGGAAACAGACCCTGGAACTTTGAAACAGACCCTGGAACTTTGAAACAGACCCTGGAACTCTTCTTTACTAACTCCGACGGAAACATTGTTTCAAAGCAATCAAACTTCGATGTTTTCACTCATAACTTGTTGCAAAAGCCACCAAAAATGGCAAAACAACATTTATAAAAGATTGGATTTGATATCCGCTTTACAAACTTTCTCTTCAAAAACAGCGCACATCATTATATGACTGATTTGGCAACTTAAAATGTAGAGTCACGTGACTGCGTTGGTCACGTGTTAGTCTTAGATTAAGCGTAAGACCGAGTATTTGCAAGTCCACTATTAATAGACTTAAGTGGTTATACCACAGGTTTGTATTAACACCTCCAAAGTCTATTAATAGAATAAACTGTGGTGTAAAAACATGTTCTGGAACTCGAAGTGTTTGCTCACTTATCTCCAACTGGTTTCACTGCTATATAAGATTTAGGAATCACATGTCATTACAACTCAAAGACGACCCTTAAAAAATAGTAGCATATATAAAGCCAGTCAAGATTTAAAAACAACTGAGTTCATTCGTGAACGTAAGCTAAAACCACTGTAAGCTGCTAGGTACAATTTCAATAATAATATGGTAGCCGTTGTTATTAATAATATGGTAGCGGTTGTTAATAATAATATGGTATCGTTTATAAAATTGTTTAACATGGTAGCGCGGAGTTGAGCCCTTTCTAGGGGTTGCGTAAAACAGCCAAAAACAACCGTACAGCCAAAAAAACGTTTTCTGCGCTTTGCCAGTCTTTGAATTATTTATTTCATCATCCTCACTGTTAATCAAACTAAACAGGCAACAAGTTGTTGACAGAAATAGAGGTAGGAGGCACGTGCCTTAATCTACCCGGACACCTTCACACCGCTACCTTAGGTAATCAAC
>JAFNJT010000205.1:0-11549 GCA_019649525.1 Hanseniaspora lindneri
CCACTACGTAGAAAATAGGTGAGTTAGAACCAACCAATAATTATTAGCCCCTTTAAACACATCTATTTTCTATCAGAGTTGTGTGTCGGATTTAAGAGCGTTTTTGATTCTAGTAAAAAAAAAAAAAAAAAAAAAAAGAATTAAAAAAAAAAAAAAAAGTTGATCACGGGATTATCACGTGCCTGGGTGGATTGAATCACGTGTCAATCAAAAGAGGGTTGTTTTGGGATTGTAGAAACGCAAGAGAAGGTTGTTTTCCAAGTGTTGTAAAACCAAAAAACTGTGAAAAGCTGTTGGTGGTTTAGGTGGACTGTTACTTTGCTTTGATCGGCACGATTGTGTTGGCTTATGGCTCAAAATCGGTGTTACTTTGTCAAATTTAACGCTACCATGTTGACCTAACGCTACCATGCTATAAACCGTTTGCAGTCTCATGGCACTTCTTCCCCAAAAGGAAACATCCAAACCTTCAGCAGAGAATCACCGCCAAAATAAAACCAATGCACACAAGAGGAACCACATTCTCGCACACTTACTCGCCGAATTTCTGGCTGTAATGTACCAATTGCGCAATGTCTTTCACGTGACCGCAGTTGCTTTTTTGTTTTTTTTTTTTTTTTTTTACAGCCGTTTCCCAATCGGGAACTACTCACATAATATTTCAATCTCATCGTTTTAAAAGTTTCAAACTATCCCATCAAACCTACCAAAAACATCAATACAGTCCACCAAAAAACACCTCAGAAAACTAAAATACACCCCCAAAAGGATTGTTCTAGATACTGTAACTAAAAATAACCCCTACTGTGTCTTTTTCAGAACAAAATTTGAGCTCAAAACAATGAATACACGTGTAAATGAATCCAAACTGGATGACCTTTTTAGTCAGCTGGATAAGGTGTCAAATGACCTAAATTTACAAAAGGAAACCAAGAATTTGGGCAATGATGTTACCTCGGAAGATTTTAACTCCGATGAGCTAAAGTTTGATGCTGATGAAAGCACCCAGAAGCACTCTGTGACAAAATTTGAAACGTTTCAGGAGATTGAAAAGAATCTTAAGAGTCTTCCAAAACTGAAGAACTCCTTTGACAAGCTTTGCTACACTGACACTGACAAGTACAACACTGTGAAGCAACCTTTTATGACGCTGGATGATGAGATCGATGTGAATGATAAGAAACTGAAGAGCGGATTGAAAAGCAAGTATTCTTCTTCTGGTTCTTCTGAGTTTGCTAACTCCTACGACAAGGAACTGAAAAGAAACCTGCTGGTTCTGAAGAATAGACACGCTCTAGATCCAAAGAGACACTACAGAAGACTGAACATTGATTTGAAGGGCGACCTGTCCAACTACAAGGTGGGAACTATTCTTGATGACATGTACGAAAATGGAAAGAAAGGCGGTGTTCTCAATAGCAAATACAACAACGGGTCGCAAACATCATCACTGGTTACCAGCATTGACAAGTCTAATTCTATACTGAAGAACTATATTGACGATGCCGACACAGGGAAATACTTCAAAAGAAAGTACTTTGAGATTCAGGAAGCGAAAACAAGACACGGAAAATACAAGCACCACAACAAGAGAAAGAACAAGTAGAGTGGGACGATACGGGCAGTCTTTCGGAACAAAGGTGCCGTTTTTGAAGTGTGTTTTTGTTTGAATTGTCGTTTTTGGAAGTGTGGTTTTAGCGTTTGATTTGCCGTTTTTGGAAGTGTTTATTTGTTTGTGGTGACGGTGTTCTCACAGTAGTGGTGTTATCTGTGATACTTGAAGTACTTGTATTTACTGCTGGTACTTATATGAGTGATATTAAGAGCTGGTACTTATAGGTGTGATACTTGAAGTAGTTGTATTTACTGTGATACTTAACGTAGTTGTATTTACTGTGATACTTACAGGAGTGATATTATCTGTGATACTTGAAGTAGTTGTATTATCTGCTGATACTTGAAGTAGTTGTATTATCTGCTGGTAATTACAGGAGTGATATTGTGTGCTGGTAATTAAAGAAGGGATATTAAGTGCTGATACTTACAGGAGTGATATTATCTGCTGGTACTTGAAGTAGTTGTATTCACTGTGATAGTTGAAGTAGTTGTATTTACTGCTGATACTTACAGGAGTGATATTATCTGCTGGTACTTGAAGTAGTTGTATTCACTGTGACACTTGAATCAGTGATACCTACAGTAGTGATACTCACTGGTTCGTATCAAACTAGCATGGTGCGGTGTCTTTGGAACACTTGCCGGGTGTTGGAATCATTTTATTGTTGTGGGAATGAGTTTATCAAGAACATCGTACGTCATGCGGCTGCGGTTGAGGTGTTATGGACGCATTAATTATTTATTACCGTTATTTGTGCAGATGTGGTGGCCGCAGTTGTAAGGAAGTGTTTGTATTACACTACAGTTATGTTTTAATACGATACAGTCATGCTGTGATTCACTGCATTCATGTTGTAATTCACTACAGTTATGTTGTATTACACTACAGTCATATTTTATTACACAACAGTTATGCTTTAATAAGATACAGTCATGTTGTAATTCACTACAGTTATGTTGTGGTTCACTAAAGTTATGTTGTGGTTCACTATAGTTATGCTGTAATTCACTATAGTTATGCTGTAATTCACTACATTTATGCTATAATGCATTACAGTCATGTTGTATTACACTACAGTCATATTTTATTACACAACAGTTATGCTTTAATAAGATACAGTCATGTTGTAATTCACTACAGTTATGTTGTGGTTCACTAAAGTTATGTTGTGGTTCACTACATTTATGCTATAATGCATTACAGTCATGTTGTATTACACAAGAGTCATGCTGTATTACACTATTGTTATGTTGCAATACGATACACTTATGTTGTAATGTACTACATTCATGTTGTATTACACTACAGTTATGTTGTACTTCACTACAGTTATGTTCTAATTCATTACAGATATGTTGTAATTCACAACAGTTATGTTGTAATTCATTACAGATATGTTGTAATTCACAACAGATATGTTGTAATTCATTACAGATATGTTGTAATTCACAACAGTTATGTTGTATTACACTACAGTCATATTTTATTACACTGCAGTTATGTTGTATTGCACTAAAGTCATATTTTATTACACTGCAGTCATATTTTATTACAATACGGTTATGCTGTAATTCACTACATTCATAATTATTACACTTCGGTTATGCTGTACTGGGGATGTGATCTGATCGGGTCATGCTGCTTCTATACAATGCTATTCTGCTGCGTTACCACCACACGGTTCACACTAGTCTTTAGGAAATTTAATATGTCGTGCAGGTAGGATACTACGAAGTTGCTTTTATAGACAGCCACTAATACTCTGGTTATATTGCAAAGCTATGCTGTCATGCCCACGGTAGCAACAATTGCGGTATTGCATTAATTCCCTTCTGCACTGCAATATTATACGAATTTTATAATGTACAGCAGTGTTACACGAGTTCCCAGCAATACAGTGATACTAGGCCTTAGCGTTATCACAATGCTGGAACTACTAAACGACGGGGTTGTCAAAATAGCGACATTAGTGCACGATGGTGTTATCACAGTACTGAAATTAGTACACGACGCGTTACCACAATAGTGAAATTAACACAAGACGCGTTATCACAGTACTGAAAATAACACAAGACGCGTTATCACAATACTGGAACTACTACACGACGCGTTACCACAATAGTGACGTTAATACACGACGCGTTATCACAGTAATGAAATTAGTACTCTACGCGTTATCAGAGTACTGAAATTAACACAAGACGCGTTATCACAATACTGGAACTACTACACGACGCGTTATCAGAGTACTGAAATTAACACACGTCGCGTTATCAAAGTACTGAAACTACTACTCGACGCGTTATCACAGTACTGATATTAACATAAGACGCGCTATCACAACAGCGACATTGCTAAACTGCGATATAGTGCCACCACGTGACACAGTGAACACAATCGTTCTTACCCCACACTGATCAGCCGACGCTCCACGCCAAAAAACACTCCGCTTCACCGTTACCAATATTCGTCTAATATTGCAGCACAGCAAACCGCTGAGCGGAGATAACAACTGCGGAGTGCGGATCGGAGTTAAAACTGCGGAGCGCCGTCTTCTGTTTCCTTTTTGGGCAACTCTCCTTCTTTGAGTCATACTTTTTCCATCGGAGATAAGAATCTGATTTGCATTTTATTGCCACACCCTTTCAATTTATTCACAATCACCTTAAAAACAGTATCACAAAACACCAAAAACACCCCACAAAGACGCTTATAAAAAAGGAAATAGAGGTGTGTGAAACCAGCATTGGAACTACTCTGAACGGACCTTTTAGCCGCGCTTTTTTCCGCTTTTGAACCGAACATTTAGCAGATCTAGAACTGTATCTATTGGCAAAAGTGTTAAACAAAAAGGTTTCCGTATATAGAACTGTGTTTATACTTTTATTTTACAAGAAGAAACCACAAAAGTGGATATTCATTTTCAGGGGACGATAAGCAAAGTTCTGCTGTATATAAAGCGAGGAGCAATCATATTTTTTCAGGGATTTAAATCATGAGTGAAACTAATAATAAGGAGTGCAATTCACCCAGCGAAACCTCAAGACAATCATCTTCTTCACTGCTTATCTTCCAGAGCACAATCAACCAGGGACTGCAGAATACTCTGAAACAACTGGACGTTTTTAAAGACTTTGAAAGCAATTTGCGAGAGAATAGTTTGAATATCAACAGTAGTACAGACACCAACACAAACAACAACGGAAATGACATTGGGGATAGCGAAATTGCACAGTTTTTAAACGAAATACCGAGCTCTTCGAGGTCTGCAAGCAGCGTAGCAAGTTCAGTAAAGGATTTGTTCAACAACAGACGCCAATCAAGAATAAACATTCAGAACAGTGACCATTTTATGGGAGGCAGTTATGGGATGAACAAAGTTGACTACACTGAAAACGGACTCAAACCAAGGCCAAATTCTGAATCGCAGATGCTTTTTCATGAAATTATAGACAAAAAGAGCCGTGTTCCAGCCTTTGCGCATGATGATGGTGGGTTTTTAGGGCTTCTTCCTTCAGCACCTTCATCTAATGATCTCCATGGTTCTGAGGGCTTTTTCAATAGTCTTGTGGTGAATGGTTCAGAACCAAAAGCTCAGGTGAAGAGCAAGGCTAAACGGAACAGTATTTCCAGCACTTCCCAGCTTAATAATCCCCAATTGCGGCCACAATCTTCATCCTTTTCAAATTACAACCTGCAGGCAGGGTTTTTCAGCATGAATGCAAACGACAAATATGTCCAACAGCCCCTGTCGTCTTTTTCCACTGCCAACTACATGAATGATCCTAGCTTGAATCTAATAGAGGACGACGATGTCACAACCAACTTAACTGATATTCCTCGTGGTTTGAACATATATGCAGACAGTGTTGGCAACAGTTTTGGCCACCTAGCGTCTGAGAATGTTGCCATTGAGGATGACGATGAAGACTACGAGAGTCTGGATTTTTTGAATGATAGGCCAATGCATTTCCAGAAAGAGCCAGCCACAAATTCTACCTCTGGATTCGATTTCAGCATAGACAAGCTATCGGGAATCTTTTCAGGTGAATTCAAAGACCACAATTTTTCAACGGAAGCCCAGGACAATCATTTTTTAACTGATCTCCACCACCATAGTTTTCCAGCTGATCTTCAAAACCATCATCTGCCAAATCATTTGAAGGACCATCATTTTTCAAGCGATGATTTTGGCTCCAACTTGGACCTTGACTCAAACACCCTCAATACAGACATTCACCTTTTACCACCCTCCTTTCCGATGGCTCAAGAAGGCAAAGGCATCCATAGCAGCAGTAATCGTATACCGCCAACAGCAACTTCAAACTTAGAACCGCAGCATTTGCAAGAACTTTTCACCACCGGAGCTAAACCACAGCTTGCATCCAAAAAATCCAAGCTTGTCTCCAACAAGACCCAATCACAAGCGACATTTACTGCTCAAAAATCAAGAAAAAACAGCACTACTTCCTTTTCCAGTGTGCAGAAAACCAAGTCCAGGCGTTCTTCTACAGCCAGTGCTTCTGATTTCTTGAAAAACTTCTCTCAGTTGACTTCATCCTCTAGCACTAACACTGGAATGAGTGGAAACAATGTTACGAAAACGACTCCAAAGAAGAAGAGATCAGGCTCAAATTCTTCCCAGAAAACGGCCAAAAAGAAATCAGATACAAGTAGCAAACAGCAGACGCTTGAATTGATGAGTGGGCCGTGCTCGAACTGTGGGACAACCACCACTCCGCTTTGGCGGCGTTCAGTTAAAGGCGAACCACTGTGCAATGCCTGTGGACTGTTTTGGAAGCTGCATGGCGTCGACAGGCCTCTTTCATTGAAGAAGGATACCATTCAAAGAAGGAACAGAAACACTCAACCGAAAGCCAATGTTGTGCCCAAGAGTGACGATGCCGCGAAGAACGATTCCCTGAGTAAAAGCGATGAGCCAAAGAAAGAGTAGAACAGAGGTCTTTTTTGTTGCTGTTCTGACAGCTCTTCTAGTTTTAGCTTCAAAGCTGTCATTTCAAATATAGCAGTTCAAAGATAATATTTCAAAGATAACCATTTTAGCGACATCATTTCAAAGATATCAGTTAAAAGATGTCATTTCAAGGATCAGGTTTCAAAGAAAATATTTCAAAGATACCAGTTCAAAGACAATATCTCAAAGATATCAGTTCAAGGATCATGTTTCAAAGATAATATTTCAAAGATATCCTTTCAAAGACAATATCTCAAAGATGTCTTTTCAAGGATCATGTTTCAAAGACAATATTTCAAAGATACCAGTTCGACGATACCAGCTCAACGATGTCGTTTCAAAGACAATATCTCAGAGATACCAGTTCAAAGATATCCTTTCAAAGATCTCACTCCAAAGATATCAGTTCAAAGACAATATTTCAAAGACATTCTTTCAAAGACATTATTTCAAAGGCCTCATTTCACGCTATCCCTTCCACCCTCACTGAAACTACTCATCTGCACAGGCAGAAACCACTAACACATCATTCACCTATAACGTTTCCCATAACTGAGTTCTTTTCTATATACATGCTTCAGTTACATAACACAGAGAGCCGATTTCACATATGATATCTGCGCACATAGTCCCTGAAAGCTGTCTTGGACATTACCACGAGCTCTTCTTTGCTTAGACTGAGACCATGTTGGCTTACAAATTTGATAAAGACACCAGTTATCTTTTGCAACTCTACTGACAAATCCTCCTTATTCATATTTCCTTCTAGACACTGGTCATTAAACCATTTGGGAACGGTCATATGATAAAACTTGACCATGGAGTTTATGTCTTTGGCGACTAATGGCAACATTTCTTCCAGCTTCTCTCTTCTGACTTCATTCAGACGCTTCCCATGGTAGAATTTGTGCAACAGCAGCAGCCATTTGGCGAAATTATAGTCTTGCTGCAGTTTTTTGAGCGGCTTTTCATCACTAGTGAGAACACTGTACAACTCAGTGTACAGTTCCCTCTCTTTGAGTTCTGCAGACAGCTTTATCAGCTGCTCAAAAGTATGAGAATTCATCAGGTATTTTGAGTCAGATCCGTTGCCCTTGAGTGATTCTAGCTGCCAAGTGAAAGGAATAGTCTTGTTTATTTTGCTTTTGATTAAACTGTCAAAATTCTCACTGAGAGGTTTGAAGTGACGGTCTATAAGATTGAGAACAAGATTCTGGAAGTAAACTGTCTCTTCAGGGCGGTTGGTTACCACATTAGCCCGGCTGTTCAGCATTGTTATTATCTCGTGGAGCCCCATTTCAGAAACCCGCTTCTGCTTGGCAACAAACAGATCCAAGAAATCCCTGAACTTGGCAAAGTTTAGGATGAGAGAGTAGTCGGGATGCACCTTTGACACGTGTTTAGGCACTGAAGGGGCAGATTCAGAAACAGTGAATGATCCTGTTTTCTCGTCGATGTCGCCAAAAAGCGTGGCGTCTGGCTCCTCAAATTCAGCATCAATTCCAGAAGATTCAGTTCCAGCAGCATCAATTCCAGAAGATTCAGTTCCAGCAGCATCAATTCCAGAAGGTTCAATTCCATCAGAAACAACTCCATCAGAATCAACTCCACTAGAAGCAACTCCATCAGAATGAACTCCAGTGGAAACAGTGGGAGCACCAGATTCGTTCGCCTGCCTGTACAGATCGGCCTGGGTGGCGCGGTCAAATCTGTTGTAGTAGAGCGACTTGATGCCCATTCCTCTCCAGAACATGTTCACCGAATCAAGATACAGAAGGTTCTCACGTTTTGAGTCTGAATCAGTGCTTCTGTTCAGCTTCTCCAGCAACTGGAGTGAGAACTGCAGCGGCAGTCTGTAGCAGGAGAATCTGAAGGCGTTCTTCATGACCGTTTCATAGTCCTTCATCTCTCTACAGAAGCTCTTCTTCTCAAACACAAGTTTCATAATAAGTTTCTTGTAGAAAGTCTCATTTCTGGAGTCCAGTGAGACTGCAAACTTGCTTTTGCTGCTGAACTGAATGTTGTAGGCTTTGAACAAAATGGTCATTGTAGCGTCGTTAGGCAGCTGGCCCAGTTTGGAGAACTTGAGGTATATTCTTCTGGAACCATCGAGATCCTTGAGATCTGTGATGTAGTGATGCAGAATCATATTCAGAGGCACTATTCTGTTCTTCAAAACATCGATTCTTCGAAGCAAAAGGAAGTACTTCACATACTGTTTTCGGCTGAGAAAAGCATTGAAGGTGTCGTTCAAAATGAGCCTGTTTTCAAGCTGCTCCCTGCTGATGCCAAGCATCTTGTTTTCAAACTGTCTAATTAATTTCAGAGTCAAATTGGGCACATCAGTGTTGGAGATTAACTTGTGATAGATCAATACATCATCGTTGAACTCTGGGCCGACTTTGATGCTCAGTTCGTCAGGTGACAGGGCGCTGAGAAGCTCGCTGACCTCGTGACCTGGACGTGCCAGAAACCCCTTGACTGTGGAGGGCAGTGGTTTGGCTTCCTTGGTTGCCTGTGCGAAACATCGCCGTGTAATTATTGGCTGGAGATAGTTGTTTTTGGAAAGAAGGAAGAGTGAATCTAATTTGGGTGAAACATGTCGGAAAAACATCAATTGAAAACGCGGAAAAAGCTGTTTGGGAGCACTGCACAGTTTGGCTGTTGATCGTGGTGAAAAATGACAGACAGCGGGTGTTGATTGGTGTTTTTTGGGGACTTTTTGCTGCCAAGTTGTTCTGTTGGGATGAGTTTAGATGGAATGAAAGTGAACATTTCTTTTTAGTTTTTTTGTTCGGGAAAAAGTGATGGGCACGTGATTAAATAGGCTTCCCATGATGCACACGTGACAAATCAATTCATGTGATCAACGCACGTGACAAATTAAAACACGTGACAATGAGCAAACTTACCCGGCCACGAATGAATTTTTTTCTTTTTTTGCCGCAGTAACACCAGCTGGTTCACGTGACAATCTACGTCACAGGGGTTTCTTACCTCCGATGACGCGTCAGCAAACTGCCCGCCTTTCAAATGAAACGTCTCAGAAACAGCACAAGACATGATCAGAATGACCTTCTCAGATAAGAAACCAACTTGACGCGTCACTCTCTTATCTACGCCATGACCGATTTCATTCCAACAAGAGGCAAGCTTATCCTGATTGAGGGTTTAGACAGAACTGGGAAAACCACCCAGTGCAACCTGCTTTCCACCAGATTAGGCTACAAATACTACAAGTTTCCCAACAGGGAAACGCCGATAGGGAAGATAATTAACGCGTATCTGACGCAGGAAAGCGATTCTGTGCGCTTATCGGACCAAAGCATCCATTTGCTGTTCAGCAGCAATAGATGGGAGCTGCAGGAAGAGATAAGAACTGCTCTTTTAAGAGGCGATAATGTTATCCTAGACAGATATGTGTATTCCGGGATAGCTTACTCGTTGGCCAAAGATGTTCCAGGAATGGATTACGCGTGGTGTTTTGGGTGCGATAAGGGTTTGATCAAGCCTGATTTGACTATCTTTTTAGTCAACGATGGGAACATTAACAATGACGGTTTTGGTGATGAGGTTTATGAAAAGAAAGACTTCCAATCAAAAGTCAGACGCGTATTTATGGAGATATTCAACGAACACGAAAAGAAGTCTTATCTTGACAACCATTTCAAGCAGCTGGACGTGACTGGGATGGGTATTGAGGAGGTGTATGGGAACCTTGTGGGGCTTGTTGGCGGCTGTGATGTGGATGCCTCTGAGTTTTTGTTTTACTAGTTGGCGCGCGTAAGTTTTCCTTATCAGTTGCCACGCGTGAGTTATGCATGTGATTGATAAGATAAGCTGATAAGATTTTTAGATAAGATAAGATAAACTGATAAGATAACAGCTGATTAGATAACAGCTGGTTAGATAAGACAGGGCGCTATCGCACATGATAAATCAGAAAAGTATATATCAAGTAATGTCTCTGCACATGCTCATACAATGTGAATGCTGTCTACTATGGCACTGATCCACTTGTGCTCGTAGATAAAGTCCTTCTCAGTGAGCTTCATATTGAAGCTCTTATCTATTTTTTCCGCCAGTTGATAGATAAGCAGCATATGTTTTTCCTTAACAATGTTATCAGATTCGTTTATAAAAAGAGCTGCTTCATTGTGCCCCCTGCATCGGCCAATAACAAAAAATAGATTTGAAAACTGCTTGTATTGAATCGAAGCAACACCTCTGGCAATTTTTATCTCGAAATTGTGGTTATTTTTGTTTTTAGCTCTTATCAGTTCCTGATAAAGACCGTAGATAAAAGCATTGGTCAAGAAAAATGTGCTGTGGAAGTCATTATTTCGTTCTTTGGCAAATCTAAGAACCCCCTTTTCGTTCATAATCAAAAAGAAATTCATTCCAGAAGTGGTATTTGTATTCTGAAACATGTCACAAGAAAGTGAAACAAAACTTGCTGTTGTTATCAGACAGGGTTTTCAGGGTTTAAAAAGTGAAACAAGGGTCTTGAAAATGCCAAAAGTAATTTGAAAAGCACCCAATGGCCCGCACGTGTCGGTTTTGATGTTGTTGTTAGTTTGTTAGCAGAAAGATGTTGGTATTAGTGATTGACATATTGGTGAAGTCGATGAGCTGGTAATGTTAACTCCGATACATCGGATATAATTTTGTTTCTGTCGGATATAACTTTGCCATCATCGGATATAATGCGTTCGCTGTCTGCTTTCTGATCCCAGTGTGTTGTGAGAGCAAGGTATTTTAGGCTGAGAAAAAGGCTATACTGACTGTCAGTGATTTATATGGTCGATTTGTCACTGTTTGTACTGAAGTCAAATCTGCTGCGTGCTACACGTGACTGTAGCGTTAACTCCGAACCATATAGCTGACAGAAATAGAGGTAGGAGGCACGTGCCTTAATCTACCCGGACACCTTCACACCGCTACCTTAGGTAATCA
>JAFNJT010000206.1:0-11536 GCA_019649525.1 Hanseniaspora lindneri
TCATGTAGCAGCGTATTCATAACATGAATACTAATCATTTGAATTTTCATCATCAAATTCACCTTTGTTTCGACCATAATGTTATATAAAATCTATTACGGGAACGAATTGACTGCCAGCCCCAAAAAAACGGACCGCAGGCAGCTATTATTTTATTTGATGTATTTGAAATGAACTAAACTTTCTCCACGTGCAGCAGAGTGTGCTGTCACACCACTGGAAAAACGTTGTCGGAGATAGTGGCATTGTCAATGCCCAGATCGTACTGGCAGACAATAAGATTCGAGAAGTAGTCACCACAATCAAGCATTGAGCAGGCAAATTCGCTGGTTGAATTCCACACAAGCTGCTTGAAAAACTTGCTGGTTGATGGATTCAGGTCCGTGTAATTGGCAAAATCAAACGCCTCGTTTGTGGCATAAACACTGCTCATAAAATCCTCCACGGAGTCGAACCCAATGGTGATTATTTCCCCCACATCGCCGTTGTTGCACTGGGCGGAATGGTGAATATTCCCGTCGCAGACAGGAAACTCGTCCCTGATGAATGCGTCGCACTGCTTGAAAAGGTCATCTGACCACACAAGCGTTCTGGATCCATGGAGCGATCTGTAGTAGTTGTGGTGCTTGATGAACTTGTTTTTGGCCTGCCTAAAGTCCGCCACCTTGGTCGGCTTGGCGGTGTATGGAAGCAGCTCAGTTTTCGTGACTGTTTCTATCTGAGTCACGTAAACAACATTTTCGCTGTCGACATTCGTGCCGAGGTCAAAAACGTCCTGTTCGTGGCAGAATGAGTGGGCCACAAGACTCAGCGATAGAAGCACGGAGTTTAGGGTTGGTCTGAAGGGCATATGTGCTGGTGGAATTTGTTTGGTGAGAGAGAGAGTGTTTTTTGGTCAGGTGGATTTTGATTGTGAGGTGTGTTTTCCGGTCAGGTGATGGCCAGAGTGTAGTATGTTTGGTGCTAGTTTTGGGCTGGGTGTTTCTGATTATCTGTCACTTCTGCCTAGCCAGCTGATTAAAAGTGTTTGGTGATTAAAAGTGTTTGGTGATTATAAGTGTTTGGTGATTATAACTGCTTGCTGGTTAATAATTTCTTGGTAGTGCTTGCTGAGTAGTAATTCTTGCGTTCAGTGATTGCTTTTTTTTCTTTTTTAGTCTGTTTACTTGGCCCAAAGTGTTTTCCCAACTCTCACTCCAATTCTCTTCTTGGAATTATGCTTACCGCTACACTTCTTTGTCGTTTCACAGCAAACTATCTTGGTCCCCTATTCCCACCGGAAAATCATTGTACGCTGTTTTTTTTCTGGGTCCTCGCTAGTTAATAGGTGCAAAATTTTCCGGACAATTTGCTGTGCGGGGGTTTCTAAGGATTCTCCGAGAAAAAAGGCATGTTCTTATCGCCGATACGCAGCTCCTTTGGGTACTATGGTTCAGAGATAGGCTGAAGAGGATAAGCGGATTTGAGGCTGGTAGTGAGTCTGCAACGGGTATGAAATGAATCTAGAATGAAATGAGTATTAAATCGATTTAAAAGGAAGCTGAGAAGTACATCTCTAAAAATTAAGTTTCGTATCAAATCGTTTTAAAACTTAAGTTGCGTATCAAATCGATTTAAAACTTAAGTTGCGTATCAAATAGATTTAAAATTGAATCTGCGTATCAAATCTCTAAAACTGAATCTGGGCACTAAATCAATTTAAATGAATCTGGGCACTAAATCAATTTAAATGAATCTGGGTACTAAATCAATTTAAATGAATCTGCGTTCTAAACACTGACAATTCCAGTCAAAGCTGATGGGTCCTGCTCAGGACTGGTGCTTTGGATTGAAAACTAAGCTTCGTTTGAAATTATGATTCGTTCTAAATTCTGATTTATTTTAAATTAGGATCCGTCTTAAATTATGATTCGTTCTAAATTATGATTCATTCTAAACTGATGGTTCGTTTTAAATTATGATTCAGTCTAAACTATAATGCGTTTTACATTTTGATTCATTCTAAACTGATGGTTTGTTCTAAATTATAATTCATTCTAAACAGGTGCTTCGCTCAGACAAACACTATCAGCATTCTTCGCTGGCCCTGAAACACCAGTGCCACAGCCCGGCTTGCTAAAAATGAACTTCCCTTTCATACTGTTACATCAGTTTCTTTTTTACTTCAAAGGCTCAACCTCGCTGCCAAACTCGCCGATCACGTTCCCCTGAGCCAGGTAGTTGCACACAAGATAGAAGCCCCACTCGTTGTTGCACTGCTTGTATCCGCAGCCAACCTCGCTGGTGTCCTTCCACACCACCTGCGTAAAGTGTCCCGTATCTTCACTGAATCCTGGATTGCTGTAGTCGTAGTAGGAAATCTCGTTGTACCACGCGTCAACCGCAGTTGTTCCTGCGTAAAGTGGGTACCCCAGCGCTAGATTTTCACCGTATGGCTTCCCACTGTGCACGAGCGTGCCTGAACAGTCGTATGAGTCAGCGTACGCCTGTGCTACGCTTTCCAGATCAGCTGACCACACCAGCGGAGATGTGTCTTCATGCAGCGCTCTCTTGGCGTTGTGTTGCGCCAGTATTGACTCTGCAAACTGGTCCGTTGTAGCGGCGGAACTAGAGCTAGAAGCAGATGTTGTAGAGGCTGAGATAGAAGTGCTAGAAGTGGATGTTGTAGAAGTTGATTCTGATGACGTAGATGTCAATTCTGAAGACGTAGATGTCAATTCTGTAGCAGCGTATAAAGAACTAGAGTAGGCCGATGTCGTCAGCGTGGTGATCACGTTTTCGGGCTGGAACGTGCTGCTCACAGCGTCTGTGGAGGATACCTCCGCTGCTTCCAGCAAGTAACTTGTGTATGTGATGTATTGGGTTGAGAGAACATAGTTTTCTGCGGCTACGATACCAGAATCTGTCGTTCCAGTCGTGGCGGCTGCACTCCCCATATCGGTATCCTGAAGCAGATCTAAGTCGCTTATCACCATTGCGTTTATCTGGACCCCAATCGCTAGGACTAAAAGTATGTATTCTGCATGCATTGTTTGGTTCGGAGTTAAGACGCTGCTATTCGCTTATAATATTTGAGTACTAGTTTTCTGAGATCTGTTCACCTAGGGCCTCAGTAAGTGTATGGTTTGGTTACGATTCTGCAGTGACTGCAGTTTTTTTTTGAAACTACGAGCCAATCAAAATGGTTGCACATTCTTATATGCCTTGATTAGCAGGAGAACTCCAGACAGTGTTCTATATATACGGCACCGTCTTGCACTATTCTAGACCGATACCAATGACGTATTTAAACAGAACTGAAATAAAATTATACGCTGAAACAAAAATCAAGCAGGAAAGCAGGAAATCAAGCAAGAAAAATTTTGTACGTTTAAAACAATCCAGGGGTGCAACGCAGTGTGCATATTTTTAGTTTTCTTTCAACATGTCTGGGTTTTGTTTTAGAATTGTGCTAAAAATACAGAGCGCTGAACTAATGTGCTTGGTTGTTTCAGTGCTGTTTCGGGACGGCTTCAGCCGCACGTGAGAGGGCAAAAAGAAAAAAAAAGAAAAAAAATGAATTTTTGTTATGTCCGATGATTTTCGGTTCGGAGGGATGCTGTGATTGGTGCTCTTTACCGCGAAGAACAGTTGTTGTAATGGTAACAGACAATTAAATTAAGTGGTTTGGGGGTTGTATGTTCAGCGGTGCGCGTGGCAACAGTCACATGACAGCGGTGTCTTCTCTGGCTCGCAGAAACAGTCTCAGGATTTGCACAGAATGACCAGTTTGAAAAAAATGCGGCAGATGGTTTTTGTAAAAGCCAGGAAAGTAATTTTTTTGTGCAGAACATCACGTCCTTTCTGCCAAGTTTACTCAGAAACTCCTCAACTGAGCAAAACGCGCTACCATGTCATAAACGCTACCATATTATAAAAACGCTACCATGTCATGTAAGCACTGCAAAACTGCCCTTCACACCGTCTTCCCAGCCGCCAAAAAGCCGACTCAGAAAACTGAATTGATCTGTAAAGCATATGAAACCACGAAAAATCCACCTTTCTTCTCTGCTGTGCATCCAGATCTCTGTCTCTCTCTCTCTCACTTCTCTTTCAGACTCTTCTCACGTGATCAACTCGGACAACTCCGAACTACCAGTCACGTGCGGTTGCATGTTTCCGCAACCGTTATCTGACAGAAATAGAGGTAGGAGGCACGTGCCTTAATCTACCCGGACACCTTCACACCGCTACATTAGGTAATCAACAAGCTACTATATTTTTCTAACTCACTAAATATTTTCGTCGACGAATCTTGAAAATTTTTATTCGTAAATAAATCTAAATATCTAATATCAAAGAGTATTAGATATTCTTCTTGATTTCCTCTACGTAGAAAATATGTGAGTTTGAACCAACTAATAACTATTAGCCCCTTTAAACACACCTATTTTCTATCATTATCAGCTATGCGCCAGTCCGGACCGCAGCCGGCTTTTTTTCTTTCAGGGAACAAATGTGCTGCTGATAAGGAGCTAGTCAGGACGCACTGGGTATAAAAGGTGGTGGTGGTTGCCAAATTTTTGATTTGTTTAAATTGAGTGTCGTTTGTGTACTTTCCGATTTATAAAGTAACCAAAATAGGGTAACAAGTAACCAAAATAGGGTAGCAAGTAACTAAAATAAGGTAAAAAGTAACCAAAACAAGGTAACAAATAACCAGAGTACGGTAAAAAGCAGCCGGAATAGGGTAACAAATAGCCAAAATAGGGTAGTAGGTAACCAAAATAAAGTAAAAAGTAACCAAAATAGGGTAGCAAGTACTGACATCACAACCACACTTCCAAACAACCACCCAAAGCATCAAAAACTCACACCAACTCAACAAATAATACACCACTACAGCAAACAGATCCCCAAATATGCCAAGCGATCTGCTCACCATTCCGTCAGCAGCCACCATAGGAAGCAGATACACAACCAAGCAGAAGCTTCTCCAGGTCACATGCTCAATTGTCTGGTGTCTTCTAGGGTCAGGTGTTATCTTTGGTTTTGCTTCGTTAAAACCGATCCTGATCAAGGAAGGAGTGTATGGGTTTTTATGCCAGGACGATCCAGATCTCCCTTTTGGGAAAGCATGTGATTCGCAAGATCTGAAGCTCAACAAGCTGTTTTCTTTTGGTGCCTGCATGACAAACCTGTCTGCTTTGATTGTGGGTATGGTATTAGATACATATGGGCCCAAGGTTTGTGGATACATTGGATGCACATTTATAACTCTAGGGTCGCTGATTTTATCATACAATGACTTTTTCTACCAGTATTTTGACTCCTATTTATTGGGTTATGTGATACTTGCTATTGGGGGTCCTTTTGTTTTTATTTCATGTTTCCAACTAGCAAACACGTTCCCTAAATACAGTGGCACAATTTTAGCTTTGATTTCTGGGGCTTTTGACACATCCTCTGCAGTGTTTCTATTTTATAGATTGGGCTACGAAAATGGCTTTTCTGGTGTAAATCTCCATGTCTTTTTCAAGTATTATTTGGTTGTTCCTGCGTTTATCTTTTTATGCCAATGGAAAATCATGCCAAGTGAGTCCTACAAAAACAACGGCACTCAGGAGAAAAATGATACTTTAGGTGACATTCAAAGATTAGCCATTGAAGGTCTAAATTCTCAAGGTGAATTACCACTTGGTTCCACCAAATCAAGAACTGGTGCTACTGAAGAAGCAGCATCAGAAGAAATCACCAATGATGAGGAGCAGGATCAGCTGCTGGAAACTCACTCTGTACTATCATCAAAGACCATTACCAACAGAAGAAAATCCAAGATTGAGATTCTTACGGAGCAGCAGTTGTACGAAAAATCTAAAGGTGTTTTTGGTATTATGCACAACTACACTGCCAAACAGCAGATCAAATCCGGCTGGTTCATTTTGATTCAAGTTTTCACAATCTTATGTATGCTGAGAATCAACTACTTTGTTGCAACTGTAAGATCACAGCAAGAATATCTGCTGGGTTCTTATGAAAAAGCACTTCAAATGAACACAATCTTTGACGTTGCTTTGCCTCTTGGTGGTGTTATTGCAATTCCATTGGTTGGAATTCTGCTGGACAATGTCGACACTGTGCATGTTTTGAAGCTTTTAATTGTCACTTCTGTCACTGTTGGTGTTTTAGGGTTGATCAAGGACAGTTTTGTAGCTTCTTTTGTTGGCATTGTGCTTCTAACTATGTACAGACCTTTCTACTACACTGTCGTGTCTGACTATTGCTCCAAGGTCTTTGGTTTTGAAACTTTTGGTACAGTTTATGGGCTTTTAATGACGCTAGCAGGTTTATTCAATTTGGCACAGAATAAACTAGACTACTGGACTCACTACGTGTTTGACAAGAATCCTACGCCAATAAACAGCATACTGACCTGCATGACTTTGGTGACTGGAGTGTCCCTGATATCATACATCAACAGACAGCTGAAGAAACAAGGCTCAAAAGTTTCTGCTATGCAAAACGAATATGGCTCTATTTAAATTGAAAATAAAAAAAGAACATTTTGCCAATAAGTGTTGCAACGATTGGTTAAATCTATATAAACGCTTTTCTTTCAAATCACAAGCTTTTAAACAATTAAAACAAGGTTTATTTTTCAAACTTTATTTAAAACGAGTTCGCTCTACTCTACTCTAAGTGAACCTTTAAAAATATTTAAAAGCATACATAGCGCAGCTGGTTATATACCACCCACCAGTTCAATAAAAATAATTAATGCAATTAGTTCACTCACTTTAATTAAACTCACCCAGCAAGTTCTTCAAATAGCTGTTTTCCTTCTTCATCAACTCCTCAAAATGCCCAATTTCTTTTACCTCACCAAACTGATTAAAAACAACCAGTCTATCACACTTCATCATTAGCGATTTGTGATGCGTTATCAGCAGCTTTGTTTTGTTAATGTTTTGCATGATATAATTTTCAACCAGCACGCTAGTATGAGGGTCCAGAGATGCTGTGATTTCATCAAACACCGCCACCTGGCATTTCTCTTTTAAGCTTTTAAGTCTCAATAACTGTCTCACAAAGTTTAGTCTCTGTAGCTGACCTCCAGATACCAATCCAACATCGATGAATCCATCATCTAACCCGTTTAAATGGGCCAGCAGAGTATCTAGTTCAAAATAGCTCAATAACTCCAAAATCTCCTTATCTGTTGCATCATTCCCATACTCCAAATTTTCTCTTAAAGTTCCTCTAAATATTAAATTTTTTTGCTCAAAAAATACCATAAATTCTCTTAAAACTGCTAGATCCCAATTATCTATATTAACGTTGTTTACTTTAACAAAACCATTGCCGGAATCATACAACTTTGCCAACAGTTTAGCCACTGTACTTTTTCCACAGCCACTTGGGCCAACTAATCCAATCGTTTCATCTTTTTTGATTTCAAAAGACAGTTGCTTCAAAGTTTGAACACCTGTATTTGGATAAGTAAAATCAACATCTTTAAATGAAATAATATTTTCACAAATAGGTACGTTTTGTGAGTAAGCATATGGTTCTATTGGAGCAAATTCAGGAATCTTGTTGTTAATCACTTGGAAGATATACGTGGCACCTCTTTGACCTCTAGCAAACTCTGGAACAGATGAAGACAGCATAGCACATGATATGATTGTGAAAAGCAGTAATGAAAAGGTGGTGAAGAGTCTGGAACTTGAATATTCTCCTTTAATTACAAGCTCTATTCCATAGAATATAACAATTGCCTGAATAATATAGGTTAAAGAAGAAAACATGGCAACTCCAACACCAGTGTTTAAAGATCTTTTAATCCCAACTGTTTTTATTTTATTATAGCACTCTGCTAACTGAATATTCAAAGACCCCTCCACCTGCAATATCTTCATTGTTTTAAAGTTTTTTAACATCTCGTATTGCTTATTTTCCAGATTCGCTATAGAACTCTTGTATTGGTTTTCAATATTTTGTAGCAAAATCGTGTATCCAATTGTACACAGAATATAGAGCGGAATCATAGATAATCCCACCAGAGATAGTTTCCAGCCAGAAAGCATTGCCCAAATTAAGCCACACAATGAAACAGCAATAATTGTTAGCATAACACTTAAAAATTGAGACACTAAAGTTCTCATATCTCTCAAATCATTCATTAGCAATGCTGATAATTCCGATGGTTTATTCAATGCAAAAGAAAACCAGCAAAGCTGATTAGTCAAAATGGTTTTAAAAGAAGTGTATCTGAGATTCATTATCCAAAATTCAGCAACATATTGCAGCAAAAAGTTTTTCAAAAACGTTGCAATACCATCCACAACAGCAATAGCAATAACAATTACACACCATTTCACCATATAAGCATCATCTGGTGAAGATGAAACTAGATTTTTATTTGCACTATGTATTTTAAACTCAGAAAATGTGTCGTTTCTATAGTATTTTACTGCACTTAGTGTGGTATTTGTGGTTATATTAGCACTCAAGTGATTTTTTCCCTGTAAAACATTAGCATTTATTAATTTTGCATCAGCCCATGAAAATACAGGATTAGAAATTCCAGAAACAACAGCGGCTAGCAATCCTAAAAACAGCAAAAACTTATTAGTTATTGTTTTGTACATGTTTTGGAAGATTTTTTTAAAAGATGTCAAAGGTAGTCTTTTTGGTGAATTATATTGTTCATACAACATTGATTCCTCTGTAACCTCATCATATTCAGTTTCTGTATCTTCTTCTTTGACATCATTAACAAAAATTTCTGATATTAGTTTAACTGAAGATAAAATGTCACTTGCCTTTGAATTTGTTGGTGAAAGGACTAGCTCTTTAGATCCAAAACTATTAACATCGGAATATTCTTCTTTTATTATTTTTGATTGTCTCAAAAATTGGGTATCATTATTTTTTCTCTCCTGCTGATAGAACATTTGCAAATCATACTGTTGTTTAAAAGAACCATCATTTTCAAGTAAAGTTGTCTTTCTTCCAGCTTCTTTTAGTTTTGAATCTTCCATAACATAAACAAGGTCATCGTCTTCAATACATGTTAAATTGTGTGATAGCATTACTACTGTCTTCTCTTTACAATGTTGTTTTAAATTCTTTAATATCAATGAACTTGATTTTACATCAATTGCACTCAAAGCTTCATCAAATATAATAATAGGTGTGTTACGTAAAAGAGCTCGTGCTATAGCAACTTTTTGTTGTTGACCACCACTTAATGTTGCATATTTGTTTTCTGCACCATCATCTTCATCGTTCAAAATTGATTGCCCCATTATGGTATCTAATCCTTTCGGCAGAGAATCAACAACTTCTTGTAGTTGTGTTATTTCAATCACTTCTTTAAACAAAGAAGAAGTCTCACAATCTTTATATTTTGATCCTAGCAATAGATTGTTTTTTAAGGTGTCGTTAAACAAATGTGTATTTTGTTCCACCAACGTGATCTGCGACAACAACCAGTTGGCTGGTATATCTCTTATATCAATATCATTTATTGTGATTGTTCCAGCATATTGATTATCATAAAGCTTTAGTAGTAGATTAAAAAGAGATGATTTTCCCGATCCAGATTTTCCAACAACAAAACAAAATTCATTTGGATTTATAGTCATGCTGACATCATTCAATACATTAATGTTAGGTCTTGAATCATAGGCAGCTGTAACCTTGTTGAACTTAATTTGCATGTTATTCAAATTGTTGCTCAGCTTAGATGGTAGCGGAAGCGTAATGAGGTTACTGTCATCTTCTTCAATTTCACTTTTTTCCAAAATTTTATTAATATATCTTAAAGCTATTTTTCCTTTTTGAATAATAATAATTTGATGAACAAAGGACATTAATGTAGAGCCTAAGGAAATGCAACTGGTAAAACATATTATAACCTTTTCTGTAGATAGCTTTCCTTTTTTTATTTGTGACGACCCAAACCAAAATCCTTGAACAAACATACAAAGTGACAGCATTCTTAAAACCGCTTGATTAAATGATGTCCAGAACGAGCCTTTAATATAAAAGGAGTTGCATCTTTTAATTTTCTCATCGAATTTTTGTAATTCACTTTTTTCAGATGCATTTAATTTAATTAATGTGATGTTTTCAATAACATTTAGTAAGGTTTCTGAGCAAGCAGAAGACTCATCGTTTTCTAACTGAGAATATTTTTCATACTTTTTAGAACTGAAACCTGAAACCACTATAATCAAAGGCGCTGAACATAAAAATATTAATGTCAAAGACCAGGAATAGTAACATGATACCGCAAATAGTGCAATTATGCTAATAATAGATCTGAAAGCCATTCCACTTGCTTCAGAGCAGGCTTGTCTTAATTCTTCAATGCACCTGTTTGTTTGAACAAAATTTGGCATTAAATCCTTATTTGTATCATAAAAGTTGAAATTTTGCTTCAAATAGTTTTGAAAAATGGTTGATCTAATTTTGTAGTTTTGAATTTCTCCAAATTTCATCCACAAACTAACAGAGAGCCAGCTTATTGGAAAATAACCAGCTGCCAAAATAACTAAAGACATTGCTCGTAAAACAAGATCATGATGCATTTGATTATATGTCTTGTACTCGCCAAAATATATTTTTGTAAAGATCTTAAAACATCTTCCAATCAGAACTGTAGATATTGGCGGCACTAACCCTTCAACGATTGTGAAAAAAACCAAAAAGAAAAGTAAACAAAAATTATCTTTGAAGTTAACAAATCTGTAAATATTATCTTTGAAGTTGACAGATTTGTAAATATTATCTTCACACTTCATCGTGTTAAACTCTGTTAGAAACAAAAAAAAATTGGTTTGTTTAAATGGTTCTGCTTTTGAAAATCCATAGCAACATTAGAATTAGTTAAAGGTTACTTGTATTTACTAACACACCAAATAAAATATAGAAGTGAAGATAACAAAACGATGTTTATGTATTTTCCTAAATAAAATATTTGCTTTTGTTTAATTGATATAGATAGTTTTATATTTTTTTAGAATCCTATTTTGCAGTTCTCTTTCAGTCGAGGGATGTGCATTTTTTCCTTTTTTGGTAACATCAGTCCTTTTAATAAAAAGTTTTGACATTCATTTTTTCCATGAAAATCACATTGTCATGTGACAAAGTACCCCACATTTTTAAAGTAATACGTCTTGTGACCTATTATTGTGGAATATTTTTTTAAAGTAATGGATCACATGCCGTATTACTAGTTTTCACATGGATGGCATTGTAATTACACAAGAGATGTAAACTTTCATATGTGATTACACTATTAAACCCATTTAACCTGACAAAAGTCAGAGTAGATCCCCACATGAAAGTTATTATTTGCCATTAATTACGACGTATGCATTTAAAAATGTATTTATTTATGTGAAAAATTAAAAAAAGAAGTTGAATTTTGATGTGTTTTATTTTAGTTTAGGTAATTATTTTTGCTTTTCAAATTGTTACAGTGCAATTTGTAGTCGCTCTACAAATTCAGCAGTTTTGACGAAAAGTAGATTTGATCACTACTGGA
>JAFNJT010000207.1:0-11323 GCA_019649525.1 Hanseniaspora lindneri
TTGATTACCTAAGGTAGCGGTGTGAAGGTGTCCGGGTAGATTAAGGCACGTGCCTCCTACCTCTATTTCTGTCAAATTCCAGCTGCTCATCCAGCTCCTTCTCCGCCTTTTCTTTCATCTCTTTCGTTTCTTTTTTCACTTTCAGATCTATTTTCCGTACTGTTTCTATCTGTTTACCTGTCGGCAGAGATGTCTGCGCTATGAGATTTGCAGTGTTGATTTTATTTTCCTTTGTGTAGTCATAGTTTTTCATCAGATCATGTATGTTTTCCACCTCTTTTCTGTCATATTTCATCTCCTCATTCATTTCCTCAACCCTCACCTTGGTCTGTTTTCTTCTCATCTTGCTCAAGTTAGCATCGTTCTTCTTTTTAAGATCCAATTTTCTAGCTGTTTTTCCGTCAGAATTGCCCGATTTGTTCACAGATCTTGCTGAAATCTTTTTCGCCATCCTATAATGCACTGCTAAACACTAAAACTGGTTGCAATTGATGCAAATCGCATAGAATACAGTGTTTATTTGACATTTGTTCAGCCATATTCAATGTTTTAATGAAACTTTTGTTTCTTTTTTTTTATTTTTTTTTTGCTAGTATTTTTCGCACAGGTTTTCTTTTTTTTTTTTTGGGCTCAGGCGCCTTAAATCCGATAAACAAAAACTTAGTTTCCCAAAACGGACATCATCGCTTTTAAATTTCGTACTATTTTATTTCACAGCAAAAATTCACTAAAAACAATTTCAAATTAGTTAAAATAAAAACTATATACAAACAAATAAACCCACGCAAATATACATATACAAATATAATATGGTTTCTACTCACAACAAGGACAAACCCTGGGATACTCCAGACATTGACAAATGGAAAATTGACGATTTCACTGAGACAGACAATGCTTCAGGATTGCCTTTTGCTGAAGAATCATCATTCATGACTCTTTTCCCAAAGTACAGAGAACAGTATTTGAGATCTATCTGGAACGATGTCACGAGATCGTTGGATGCGCACCATATAGCATGTGTTTTAGATCTGGTCGAAGGTTCCATGACTGTGAAGACAACAAGAAAAACTTTTGATCCTTCTATCATATTGAAAGCTAGAGATTTGATCAAACTGTTGGCCAGATCTGTTCCATTTCCACAGGCTGTGAAGATTCTAGACCCATATATTGCTTGTGACATTGTCAAAATCAGCAGTTATACTTCCAACAAGGATAGATTTGTGAAAAGAAGACAGAGATTGGTGGGGCCAAATGGGAACACATTAAAGGCGTTAGAACTGTTGACGAAATGTTACATTTTGGTCCAAGGTAACACTGTTTCCTGCATGGGTCCTCACAAGGGTTTGAAGGAGATCAGAAGAATCATTGAGGACTGTATGAAAAACGTACATCCTAT
Source organism: Hanseniaspora lindneri (assembly GCA_019649525.1). Lineage (NCBI taxonomy): Eukaryota > Fungi > Ascomycota > Saccharomycetes > Saccharomycodales > Saccharomycodaceae > Hanseniaspora > Hanseniaspora lindneri. The sequence goes on from JAFNJT010000207.1 coordinate 1,400, forward strand.
CTACCACATCAAGGAACTGATGATAAAGAGAGAATTGGCCAAGAAACCAGAACTTGCCGAGGAGGATTGGTCCAGGTTTTTGCCTATGTTCAAGAAAAGAAATGTTCAAAGAAAGAAGCCAAGCAAGATTAAGGAAAAGAAACAAAGTGACGAGAAGAGAGTGTACACTCCATTCCCACCTACACAACAACCTAGAAAGATTGATTTGGAGATTGAAAGTGGTGAGTACTTCTTGAGTAAGAGAGAAAAGGATATGAAAAAGTCGTTTGAGAGAAAGCAGAAGCAGGAGGAGAAGCAGCTGGAAAGAGAAGAAGAAAGAGCTCAGCGTCACGTTGCTCCTGAGGAAGCTGAGTATGTAGGTGCTCTTGAAAAAGAGAAGAAGGAAAAGAAGGAGAAGAAAAATAAGAAGGAAAAGAAGGAAAAGAAGGAGAAGAAAGATAAGAAGGAAAAGAAAGATAAGAAGGAGAAGAAAGATAAGAAGGAGAAATCTCTCGATTAGACGTGGATTGTATGTACAGCTGCCTATATTGTGTTCTATTTTACGATGTAACCATCTCTTCCCAGCATAAGATGGCCCTATCTGATTTTTTTCCAGCATTCTTGCCAAAAGATTCTTGTTTTAAGACGATACTGCGTGATTTTTATTAATACGATGATGCCTAGGTATTATTTCCAGGTTGTAAGCATAGAATTGTTTTTAAAATTCTACCCAGCATTGATTATTTAGATTAGAATGTAGCCATCTGACTTTTATTTGGGATTTTTCTCACGTGCCAAAATGTTTAAGGTCACGTGTTAAATATTTAAGATCACGTGAGCAAATATGCAAAATCACGTGTTACGTATATAAAGTCACGTGCTTGTTCAGATTTTTGACGCGTAAAAAACTTGCCAAAAACACGCGTTCCAAAAAAGTCAGCAAGCATCAAATAAAACCACCACAACTGTTCCCAAAACACCGCAACAAAACCAGCATTTCTCCTCGAACCGCTCTAAATCGAGAACATATTTGGAACTCTTGCTCTTTTTACCATGGGTATATTTGATTTTGCCGCCAACGAAGCAGCCCAAACAAGAAATGGTGATGACAGAAATGATGATGAATCAGTAGTTGCAGAAAGCTTGAATGAGGATGATATCTTCTTGTTTGAAAGTGACGATGAAAGCGTATCTGAGCTACGTGAAAGGATACCAAAAAGAAGAAGAAGAGACGACAGTCTGCTGACCAAAATAAGGTACAGATTCGGGAAAGGCCGAGGTTTGGATGAAGAAGAACCACAGATAAATACAGAAATTGGATCCACTGAAACCACACAGCCAACACAAATAAGAACTGTTGGTGATGAATCTGACAGCGGCATCAAGAACCCAGAATCTGGAGCAGCTGATGAACTTTCCAGCAGGAGTAAAGAGATTATTTCTGAAGAATATGATTCCAAGCAACCAACTCAGATGGATCATATTGCTGCTGCTGTAAACCCTACCCAACCAACCCAATTGAAGCCTGTTTCTGCTGTTTTTAACGCCACACAGCCAACTCAGATGAAGTCTGATGTGAACTCTATCCACTTGAAGTCTGTTGTGGACTCTGAAAATCCTACACAACCAACTCAGATGAAACCAGTTGTGGACTCTATAAACCTTACACAACCAACTCAGATGAAACCTATTATGGACTCTATAAACCTTACACAACCAACTCAGATGAAATCTGATATTGCAGAAGCTGCCGGTGTGACTAATCACACAACAATAATGAATGCTGACAAGTCAGATGAAAAAGAAGTCGCAGGAAAAGCTTCCTTTCCTCAACAGAATACATCTCTTGGCGAAAATTCTGAAGCAGGAAGCGGTGTTTTTACACAGCCAACGCAGCTGAATGTGGGGCCAAACCACCAGCCCACACAGGCAACCCAGCTTAAATTACATCCAGTGCTTGATACCGAACAAAGCAACCCTGTTTTCAAACAATCTGATCAATATTTCACACAGCCAACTCAGCTGCAGCATCTATCTGAGGAACAGAGTGATAACTTTTTTTCCTCTGATGATAATGCTGATTCGCCACTGAAAGAACCAACTGCTCAACTGGGACCAGCTTTTGAAGAATCAGAAAAAGAGGATGAGGATCCTTTTTTGCCTAGAAGAAAGCCTACTCAGATTACCCAGCTTCAGCCAATATTTGATGATTCTGATGGTGATGATGATGCTATTATTCTGCCCACACAGCGGAAGCAAAGTTTAGAAATCACTGAAAAGGTTGATAAGGTTGATAAATTCGATAAGATTGCTTCAGTAGGTAGTAGCCCTGGCTCACAACCATTTGAGTCTAAGTCTAGCTTTTCTGGAAAACCCGCTAGTAAAGAAATAGACTTGCTTGCTATCGATGACTACGATTCTGATATTTCAGAATACGAGATTGATTTGGAGCCAATAAAAGAGGCAATAATGCATAATCAGAAACCAGATAACAGTGTTCCGCCAACGGATAAAGAACTACATAGCAAAATTAATGATTCATCCGTTTCAATAAAAGCTGTGACTTTAAAAAAAGTTCCTTCAACAGATGTCATTACTTTCACTTCTTCAGATGACGAAGATTCTGATATTGACACTGTCAGTGAAAAGGGTGCTACCAAAGCCACAACGCTGATCATAAAGGCACATCTTGCTCAAAGAAAGTATAAAAATAATCAAGCTAATGGTTTTGAAAAGAGAAAAAAGAACCGCAGTTTAGACACTGAAAGTTTGGTTAACAAGCTAAAAAAGGAGGCAGCAAGGCAGTCAAAAGGAGCAAGAATTGATGTTTCGAGTGTGGACAGGCTCTATGATGAAGTGATGAATGCTAAAGCCGATACTTTGCCTATTACTGAAACTATAGAGGTCACAGAAAACACTGTTCTTACAGAAGTTTCTGCTTCTGTTGAGTTACATATTGGGAATGATGATATTTTAAGCGAAGAGGATGTTTCTGAAGCAGCCAGTGAAGAAATTATGGAAAAGATTGGCTATGGAAAAGAAAAGAAAGAGCTTTTGAATCCATCTGAAGAACCTGAACCTGAATCTGAAGTTATAAAAACTCATCCTGCTGATGAGAAATCCATTGAACCAGATGAGTCAGAAGGTGACTCTGAATTTAGCCACGCTTCTGTAAAAGAAAGTACTTCTAAAAGAAAACTACTAAAGGATCAACCAACTGAACAATTCAATCCCTTTGTTGCCGAGGAAGCTGAGGAATCTGATGAAGACGATGATTTACTAATAGCAAAAAAAGCTACTGACAACCAGGAGGAATATTATGACAATGAGGTGCATACTTCGGACGAAGAAATGGTTGATGACGACAGTGATGTAGACGATAATGAGGAAATGTTGAGAGATCTGAAAAGAGAGCAGCTAGCTTTAGATGAAGAGCGTTTAGAAAAACAAATTCAGCAAACTTTAAAAGGGAAAAAAAGAGGAGATAGAGATGAGTTTGACGATGATGATGGTGATGAGTATGATTTAGAAGATGATGATGAATATTTGGCATATAAAAGAAAGCAGGCTTTGATAGATGAGCAGGTCGCTAAGCGAATGAGCAAAAGTAGTAAAAATAAGATTAATGTTTTGGAAGGAATAGGCGCCAGAGTTGTTTTGCCTGAGAGCAAAATAGGTGTTTTAGACAACATGTCAGTAAGTTCCACTCTCTCTTTTCTTGGCAAAAGTGTCGAGGAAGATATGAAAGATGAGGAACAAGAAAGAATCCAAGAACATATCAATAAATTTACTTCAGACGAAAAAATTGATTTTACTGATGCCAGAAAAATGTTGAATCAGACGCAACAGGAAGAACTCAAATCTGATGCATCAGATTCAGATGAAGAATTTGACAACTACAATTCTCTCTCTTTTTTCAAAAAAACAAACAACTTTATCAAAAAGAAACCTGTTGAGAACGAAAATTTGAAGTTCAGATTGGGTACAAAGTCATACAGTAAATCCTATGCAGCCAATAACAATGTCCTCACATCTAGCTCGGAAAGGTTCAATTCAAAGGGAGGTAACCAAAGTAAACAAAAAGGTGGTCAGACAGAAGTTCCGTTTTTAGGTAACAAAAGACAACTTGAGCATGTGGCTGCTGGTTTTAATAGGGATTATAAACGGTTCAAGTACTCGCAAACAGGCTGGAAAAAGAGCCACGGTAGATAGCTGCGCATGTGTGAGCAGTGCCTAATGAAGAACGAATTAGTTAATGACGAATGAATTAGTTAATGAAGGAAGTGCGGGTATATAATTGCCTAGTTGCAGGGTCTTCGCCAGATGAAGAGCAGCGTCCTGCGTGTTTGAAGACCATGCAGTGACCTCTCCTGAGGATGATCTGGTGTAAAATACACTTGATTTGATAACCTCCTGTGAAGATGTTGTTGTAGAAACTGCTTTAAGTTCATCTGTAAAGAGAGTTTAAGATCATCTTATAGAAACTGCTTTAAGATCATTTTATAGAAGCTGCTTTAAAATCACCTGAGAAAAAAGGGTTTAAAATCATCTGTAAAGAGGGTTCAAGATCATCTGATAGAAAATGCTTTAAAATAATCTGAAAAAGAGGGTTTAAGATCATTTGCCGGAAACGCCTTAAACATCACTAACAGCATGCTAAACATCAGAAAGTGCGTCCCTCAGAAGATCTAATTTGACGTCTGATGAGTAGACCTCAGTTCCGTTGTCTATTACTGCCTCACCCTTTCTGGTGATTTTCAAGGAAGGCTGTCTCTTTGGAATAGGGTTGATGAATGGATTTCTAGTCAACTGGGATGTGTTTGCGTTGTGTCCACTGTTACTGTTTCGCTTGGGGAGATCCCATATAATACTGCTTTTTCTTTTAATCGTCTTTGTTTCGAAATCAATTATAGTTTCGTCGACTTTAGTTGTTGTTACATTTATTAGAGTACTTTTGTTTTGGAGTTTTGAATTACCATTTTCTACAGTAGCCTGAAAGGGAGTTAGATGTTCTCTCAAATTGTCACTTGTTTTGAATCCCATCTTTGATTTTTTGTTTCTTGATTTGAACGTGAGCATAAAGGGGCTTATCAGTGTATTGGAGTCCATTATTTTATTCGTTGTTGTTGTTATTGCTTTTCTATCGTTTAATCCAGTCATTGGCGCACTGGTTAGATATGAAAGCTGCCCGTTCCTGAGATAATCAAAGGATCTTTTGAACTTTTCTTCGCGCTTGGTGAAACTGCCCAAATAAAGCGAATCTAGATTCTTGTTCGTGGGGTTAAATGTAAGCTTTTCAGGTTCTAGATCCAAAACTTTTTTATTTGATAAAATGCTCTCATGAGAATTGTACCTTCTCAGCGGTTTCATAACATCATCAAACTCATCGTCGTCATCATCATCATTATCATCACTTTCTTCTGCCAACTCTATCATAGTAGCATCGTCTTTGATGCTTACACAGTCAGTGTCGCTAAAAATCGCAATTGAAAGCCTGTTTTTGCCGTTGAAAATAGAATACAAATCGCTATTGGCCGAAGAGCGCTTATAGATGCTATGGTATGATCTTCTGTTGCTTCTACTTTGCACTTCTTCAGTCGCTGCTGATGAATCTGGCAGTGGTGATGTCGCGGCTAAATTTTCGTTGTATGTTAACAGGTTGTACGCATCGTCGTTGTAGACCTCTGTTTCTTCGCTGGATCCACTGAAATCACGGTTCTTGAGCAGCTTCATTGTTCGGAACTCCTTGAAGGACTTGATAGATTCATTATTTGGAGAATTGTTTGTAGAAACAGGCTGCTCATTATCGGAAGTGAAACTGGCCAAACTGTTTTTTTTGGGCAACATTTGGGCTAAAATAAACAGGCCAGTTGATTTCAGATTACCTATAACTAAAAAATGTGAGGTTTAAATGCTGTTTTGAGTGCTTGTTCTTGGTGTTTTTGATGCTGCTTTTTAATTGTTGATTGTATCTGTGTAAACAAATGAAATAAATAAATAAAAAAAAAAGCAGTCACGTTGTTTTACGGTTTAAAAAAAATGTCTTATGTCCGAAAAGCGTTTCTTTTTATCATTACTTGCCAGTGTCCCAAACGGGAAATGATGTACCAGAACCCCATCTCAACTACACCTTAAAAAGCCAACAATTTTCACACAAAAAGCACATATTTCACCTTAAAGGTGCCTGTTTTACGCTCTAGACAGTTTTTTGCATATATCACAGCTCTTTCAGCAGATATTTCTACTACTTTAATTCTTTTCAATGTGCTCTGAATAATACTTAACCAGTGGTTATCTCCGACTGAAATATTTTGCGCAGACTAGGCAGGTGACCTGTGCTAACTGCGCTACTATTTTGAAGAGATGCACCATATTTGTTCACAGTTAGGAAGCATTTCAGATGCAACCAAAATAAGGCTATAAACACACTAAAAACCATTAAATCTAGTCACATGGCCAAAGAATACACAATCGCATGTGTGGGTAAACCTAGTGTGGGTAAATCTTCAACCATCAACTCCCTGACTAAAAATGAGTCACTGTTCAAAATAGGAAACTATCCTTTCACAACTCTCACTGCGCAGGAGGGAGTTTCATACATACCATGTGACTGCAAGTGCAAGGGAAATGAAAACTGTAAACCTACATATGGACACTGTGTTAAGGGTAAAAGATACATCCCAATAAAGGTGCTGGATATACCAGGACTGATTCCTGAGGCACATTTGAATTTGGGCCTAGGAAATAAATTCCTGGATTCGCTGAGAACAGCAGACCTTTTGATTCACTGCATAGACATTTCAGGTACGACAAATGCCAAAGGTGAATCGACACGTGGCTACGATCCAATCAATGATGTTGAATTTTTGATCAAAGAAATCAAGCTCTGGATCTACAACAACCTTGACAAAAAATGGGGCTCCATCGTCAGAAGACATATCAATACTAACTCATCCATTGTGGAAACGTTGACCAACCAGTTTGCCGGTTATTCGGCCAATATGAGCATGGTTCAAAAGACCATTGATATTTTAACAAGCAGACAGGCGGAAAAGTATCTTCCTCCGCTAGATAAGTGGGATGCTAATCTGATTTTGGAGTGCATTGACTGTTTCATGGAGATCAAATTTCCAATGGTGCTGTCTCTGAACAAAATCGATCATCCTGACTCCAACAAAAACATCTCCAAAATGGTTTTGAAGTACCAGGGCAAGTACGAGATTGTTTTGACAACAGCTATCACGGAGATATTCCTGCAGAAACTCCACGCCCAAGGTTTCATCAACTACGAGTCAGGAACGGAGTTCTTGGATACCTTTGAGGACGATCCCGAGAACCTGAAGGAGCTTCCTGAAGCTATCATGGAGAAAATTGAGAAAATACGAGACCTTATTTTGTTCCGTTACGGCTCCACGGGAATCCAGGATCTGCTTACTACCTCTGCCAAAGTGCTGGATCTCGTGCCTGTCTACACTGTCAAAAACATAAATCTTGTCAATGAAAAGGACTCTAATGTCTATAAGGATGTCTTTTTGATTAAAAGAGGCAGTTCAGTCGGTGAGGTTAAACGACACTTGTTTGGAATCGAAGTAACCATCGGCTCCATAGTCACTGTAGGAAACATCAGAGTCTCCGAAGACGACGTGATTTCTGAAGGCAAAAACGATGTTCTGTGCTTCAAACTGGCTCCTAAGTAGGTATGTTTCATGCTGGAACCGAAGTAGCTATGTTTCAAACTAAAACCGAAGTAGGTAATCTTCATGCTAAAACATAAGTAGGTATGTTTCAAGCTGGAGCCTTAGTAGGTATGTTTTATGGTAAAACATAAGTAGGTTTGTTTCATTCTGTCGTATAATCAGCACATGCAGTATGCTGACCCCGGGACTAAATACTTTTTACTACATACAAAGTTACCCTCTACAGCATCCTGCAAAGTTAAAGTTTTTATACTCAGGATCCTCTACAGGCATCCTGAAAAGTCAAAGTTTTTATACTCAGGATCATTTTCTGAGTAGTCATGATCCATATTGATGAGCCCAAATACGTCCAGTTTCCCTGACGCTCCTGTGGTGTCGTAGTCTGAAAGTTTTTTGTTCTTGGCGATGGCTTCTGCAAAATTGACATAATTGATTTCCAAATCCTTTCTCGCCAGCACAGAGACGCCTAGTTCATGTGACTTAACTTTTATGTATGATGTTCCAATAGACCAAGAAGACATTGAAATATTCGCTGACGTGGTGTAGTACCACAGTACTTTGTCATTTTGCGACAACATAAACGTTTTGCTATGCGATGGTCCAGTGAAACTAGACTGGTATCCAAGCCCTTTTGAGATTCCGGTGCATCTGGATTTAATATTTTTGTTTAAATCTGGAGAATGGAAAAAAACAGCACTGGGCATCGTTTCTGGTTTTGACATTATCTCGTCAACGGTGGGAAATATTAGTCGGTAGTCTGTCTTGCAGCTGCTTTTATAAACAACATCACTGAAGTACTTGAGAATCTTTGTAGGCAGGTATATCCATTTTCCGATGGAGGATGTTTGCATGGTAAGATTTAGTGTGTCGTTATTGGATACTGTCAAATCAGTTCTTAGTTCCTGTAAAATATTATCAAGAGTCATATCAAAATCATGCAGCAAGATCCTGTAGTTTTTCAGGTACTGGAAATCAAATTTGTTGAACTTGAGGCAGAAATCAGAAACAGTTTTCTTGCTGGTAGGATTCATTCTTTTTTGCAGAAGCATAAAAACTTTGTTTAGGTTTGCCAGAAAGCGGTTTGTTTCTGAAGATCTGTTTGTTTCTGAAGATTTGTTTGCTTCTGGTTTTTTTTTCAGTCTTCCTGAGTAGAACCATATGTTTTGCACTGTTTCGAATTCAATCTCATCAAAGTTTCCTGTTCCGATGTAGATTTCGATATTGTTGTCATTCAATTTGATTAAGTACTTGGAATGATACATTTCGCGCCATTCACCGTTTTTAAGCTTCATTTTTATAACCTGCAGTCTGTTGTGGGGGATATACTCTTCAGGATTTGGAGTTAATAAAATTATGTTTATATTATCGTATCTTGACAACTGCTCATTAATTAAACTTGGAGAAGTGGTAAACGAAGACATCAGATGAACCTCGTTCAGCTCTTTTCTCAACGACATCGGTCTTAAAAGTTCATCAGGTGATACAGTGAAATCAGATGCTACCTTTCCAGACATAAGTTTAAATTGAGGGAACGATCCCAACTTCGCTACATTCTTGTTCTGCTTCTTTGTGCTTTCATTAGCAACACTTTTGTTGATATTTTCTTGCAAGATTTCATTAACAACACTTTTGTTGATATTTTCTTGCAAAATTTCAAAATCAGAACAGCTGTCACTATCTGATGATAGCAGTATCTCTTCATAAGATCTCTTGTTAGCTGACATAAGGTTTCTCTGTTGGTTTTTGATTCTTTAATAAATTGTTCAATTTTCTAGTTTTCGTGTCGCTTTTTTTTTTTTTTTCGCGTTTCATTTTTTCTTAAAAAATTTAAATTTAAAAATGTATAAGTTTGGCATACTTTAGTCACGAGAAAACTCTTGGAAGGTAACAGATAAAGAGGTTTCCTATTGCTCTGGCTATAAGGTGGCATCGAAAAGTGCAAGAAACAATTTTTTAATAAGCAAGAATATAAATTAATGCGATTTAATTATGGGATTTCACTGTATGCATTAAAGATTTGGACAGATCTACCGGTGCCATGGAAACCCACCACCATCAGGCACCCTTCTTTACATGCAATAGATTGTAAAACAGAAAACTAAGTGCTTTTTATGTAGAATACAAAATAATATTGTTCATGTTGGATAAAAAATTTATAAAATTTTTTCTGTTGTTATATCGTGTTTTGCGAATACGGTAGCAACAAGTGTCACGTGTCAAATGTGAGTTAAACAAATGATCATGTGAT
>JAFNJT010000208.1:0-11310 GCA_019649525.1 Hanseniaspora lindneri
TTGATTACCTAAGGTAGCGGTGTGAAGGTGTCCGGGTAGATTAAGGCACGTGCCTCCTACCTCTATTTCTGTCAAACGCGCGTTTCGGAGATAAGCAAACAGTAAAAAAAAAACATGTCACGTGAACATCATTGGGTTTGAAGGTGAGATCTCATCTCTGTTTTATTGCCAGTAGGAAATGAAAATAAAGGAAGAGAACGGAGAATGTTGTTATTGAAGGGATATTTACGGATTTAGGGCGCAGATTCTCATCACAAATCAACTGGAACGCAGTAACCTCAGACTCGGAATCGCTCCAAGAAGTGAAACAGAGTAACCACAGTCTTTTCGATTTCATGAGTTTTGATAGAAGGATTCTATTAGTAGTATGAAAAATCAATCTTAGTTGACAGTTTGTTTAAAATGGCTGAAATTGGGTTTCAAATTGACACTGCAGCTGGGTTCTGAGAGGCGACATCAAATGTATTGCAATACATGATTGTTTCTTTTTGCACGTTTTTATTTGCTATATAAAGATATTTTTTTTCCGAAAACTGCAGCAGAGGTACTACAGTAGAGAAACTGGTGCACAGACAGCAGAGCATGTGGTTGCTGGCGTGGTGATTTAGTGAGACCAGCCAGGCGGAGATGAATCAAACGCGCACGTGACAGAGTAGACGCAAGCAGTGCTTTAAACAGAAGAACAGCGTGACCACAGCCACCAAGGTAACTATAAGTGGTGGTTTCCCCAGTAGCAGCTTCCCCATAAGTAGCAGCTTCCCCATAAGTAGCAGCTTATTCACCACAGGTAGCAGGCTATACACAGGCAACATTTGTAAAAACGGCACGTGACTAAAAACTAAAACATTAATTTAATCCTAATGCAGTAGTTAAACGTAAAGCAGTAATTTGAACAGGAAGTAGAAAGGTTACCTGAAGCAGTAATTTATACATGAAGCAGTAATTTAACCATGCAGCAATTTAAACCCAAAGCAGTAGTTTAAACCCAAAGCAGTGATTTAAACATGAAATAGAAAGGTTACCTAAAGCAGTAGTTAAACATAATGCAGTGGTTAAACCTAAAACAGCACTTTAAATATGAAACAGAGAGTTCACCGCGCAATACGAAATGAGACAGGGGCGGAGATAACGCCGCAGGCTGCCTCCACAGAGCTCCACCTACTCCTGCGACAGACCACCGCCTGGATGGTTGAGGGAGAACTGTTTCTGCAGCGAGTCTTTCGCCGATATCTTCTCCACAACATCCAGAAACAGCGAGTCCATAAACAGATAGAGCAGCTGCAGCGAGAGCGTGGGAACCTTCAGGAAGATCTCCTCGTCACTGGCTATGGTGTCGTAGTTGAGCGGTATGGAAACGCCATTTTTTTGGCTGACAACTTTGTGGAGAAGAGAGTCGCTGTTTCCAGTGAGGGTGAGGAAGAGCGGTGTTTCTGTCTCCGCCAACTTCATAAACGATATCTTCTTTCTGAGAGTCGAAACACACTTCACCACCTCCACAGTTTCGCCTGTCAGGGAAACAAATATCACAACGTTGTTTGGGTTCGTGCAGTCGACAGCTCCGATGTCTCCATGAAGACACTCATTCGCATTCAGCGATCTGGAAGAAACATCAAGTGAGTTGAGCATGTTTGATATCTTGTTGCATATCGTCAGCGTTTTGCCGCAGGAAACGAAAAAGATGGTCCCGGTGCGGACAAAGGCGCTGTTTTCAGAGTATATTCTGTCCAGAATCAGCAGCTGGTACGTCTCATACAGGGGGGCGTCAAAGTTGTTCGCGTAGAATGCGTCGAGGGATTCCTGGTGGGCCTTGAAGAGTTTTCTTCCTGTAGACGAGGGCTGCATGTTTTTTGGTTGTTTTATTTTTATTGGGTAGATTCTGTATTTTTACCAGGTAGATTCTGTTTTTTGGGTAGATTCTGTATTGGGTAGATTCTGTTTATTGGGTAGATTCTGTATTTTGGTGGACTGTTTTTTGTTAGAGTTTTGTTCCGTGTTGTTGAAAGAGCAGATGGATTGGTTCCGGCGGGAAAATGAAATTTGCTGAATTTAGGAGCTGGAAAACAAAATATGCTGAAACTAGGAGCGGGTAAAGCAAAATCTGCTGAAATCAGGTTCTTTTTGGCTGTGGTTCCTTGGCTGCAGAGAAACTGTTACTTGTGTAATGCTAGGGTAATTTTTCAGTGTGCTTTACGTAGTTTCTCTTTTAGGCAATCGTGGTTGAAAAAAAATTAAAAAAAAAATGAACTGCTAACACAACTAGAGCAAAAAATAAAGTAGAGCGCACATGGTTGTCAGCTAGGCACCAAATAGTGAGGATGCTAACGGCACATGACAATATCTCCCAAAACGGCAACAATGTCATCACGTGCAGCGTTTCCCCCCCCCCCCCACAAATAGCAAATAATTACTTGCACCGGCTGTTAAAATGAGCCATTATGTTCACTCTCCCTAACAATCAATGCTGTCATTTCCAGCTACGATTTGATTTTTTTTATTTTTTTTTTAGCCTGTGAAAAACTCCATGATGTAACAGAGAAGTCCTCGCCACGTGACAAGCTCGAGCACCCGCCGCAGAATAACAGGCTTGATTTTATACAAAAGACACCCGCAATTATCACCGACAAACTCGCCCTTTTCCGCATCCAGACCCGCGCCTTTTTTGATCGTTCTCCGAATATGGCATCTGCTTCCGAAATGAAACCAGTTCCAGTAGATGTAGTTGTTTGCCACGTAATCCTTTTCGCAGATTCGTTCCCGCTCTAAGTTTTTCCCGATTGGGCCTGTGGGGCCGTCAATGTATCGCCACTGCACGTGGCCGTTTTTCTGCAGGGGATGGTCGGGAGACAGCTTCGCGTTGCCCCACCGGCCGCGGTAGTTGAGCCAGTCAGATCCAAGAAGGACTTCCCGCTGAGAGCTCGGCAGGAAACGGATGCTTTCGCGGTCACATGATCCAGCGCTAGCCTCGTCACGTGACTCAGAAGTCTCCCTGACACGTGACCCACAACTCTCCCTGCCACGTGACCCGCAACTCTCTTCAGCATACGAATCAAAGCTGTAGCCGTAGTAGTTTGATCCCACGTCCCAGAGAAGACCCCTGTCGGTGAAATCACTCAGTGGCGAGAAAAAAAACGGCACGTCATGTGCGTGCTGCCCGACAGAAGCATAGTTAGCGTGCGTTCCCTTGGCGGCAAATATGATCGGTTTTGATGGCAGCGGAGATACGTTCGAGTCGTACTTGGTGATCTTGGCGAAGTCGTAAGCGAAGCCGCCTGAATGCGCGGAGAGCCATATCTGGGCCGGGTAAAACGGCTGTTCAGGAAGCGCATTTGGGGTTTTCGTGTCCGGGTAAAACCGCACCATCACGTGCTCCCAGTCGCCCAAATGGTTCCCCCATGGTCCCGTGCCCATCACATAGGCGCCCTCATTGAACGGGTAGAAAAGACCCCAGTAGGCATCAATGAAATCCACATCCTTGAGGTGCGGCTCAGACTCGCTGGCGGTGGTGTTCTTAACTCCGCTGTGGTGGTAGCGCACAATCAAAGTAGCCGGTGTTTTTGGTGCTCTCCCCATCGCTGTGGGCCGCTCGCCAGTGAAAAATGATGATTTAGGGTTGAATGTGTGGCGAGTCATGAACAGCGCGTGCGATGGTATCTCAAACACATTCTTATCGTTATCACGAACATAATTGTTATCGTTATCAAGAACAGCATTCACATCGTTATCAACAACATTCTTATCGTTATCAACAACATTCTTATCGCTGTCAAAGACTAGGCCCAACTCCTTGTGAGCTTCAAAAAATCTCAGTGTTTTCTCCGCACCGTCATCTCTCCCCAGCCTAACAGAGTATCTTTCCTTAAGTCCGCCCAGCTCGAGCTTGTTCTCAAAGCAGATCTCCTCCGGAACTGCGGCGCTTATTTCGCTTAAAACCGACTGTAATTCAGGCACCAGTGCGTAGTTTTTCATCGGAAGACAGAGCTCAAACTTGGGTATATAGGCTGCTATATCTCCGGGGTAGTAGTTCTCTTCGGAGTAAAGGTATAACATTGGTGAGTGGTCAAGTACAAACTGTGGAATCTGCCTTGTTTTAGAACAAATAGCAGTTTGGAGAAATAGTAAAATCGGCAAAAGCCGAAGCAAAAAGTGCATTAAAAACAATCAGTGGAATAGTTCTTGGTTCTGGTTCTGTGTGTTTTGGAGTTAACTGTTGTTAGTTTGTTGCAGCTTTTGGTTTCATTTTTGTTTTTAGAATTTTTTTTTTTTTTTTTTTTTTTTTTAAAAAAAAAAAGTAAACAATTTTTTGCACGGCTAATCCATCTACTGTAACTGGGAAATAATTTCCCTTGAATATTTTTCTGAGTCAATTTGGCTTGGTCACGTGCCTATATGCACGTGATTTGTATGTTTCAACTGACTATCTCCGATTAACTTTTACTCAGAGGAGGATCTCTTTTATTATGAAAGAAACGGTTCATGTTAGCGGAGTGCTACACCATACCTTTTGTTGTCGGGCTAAAACAGAAATATCAGCCTGGACCAGATATGTCCGCAGCTTTCACACACATTTACGCTTCTTGTGAAGTTTATTCTCTGGAGAACATGAACAAGCTTTATTGAAGCTGGCAGAAATCGTTATGTCCGTTTTTATTGCATCACGTGACATCTTGTACCGCTAATATTCTTTCAGGCTTCACCAGATAGCAAAATTAGCTGCTATTAATCAATTAATCATTAGTAGTACACTCTCTATATAGGACGCGTATATATCTAGTACTCATCGTCAGCGTGTAATGCCGCCTCAGTGTAGTCTTTTTTACTCAATTTCTTTCTTAAGCCTTCTCCCCATTTGCTGAAAGTGAATGGCAATGCTATCATAAATGTTGATACAAACGCCAGAACAAAATTGGCCCACATTAAGCCCAGTTTATGGTACATGGCAGGGATCAATAAGATGACACCGGCAGCCAAAAAAGATCTCTCAAACACCTTGGATGTCAATGCTGCAGAGGCATACTGCGCATAGCAATCAATGATATAGTTGTTTACAGAATAGTAAACCAAAACCATACCAAAACCAAAAAACAAGCCTGGAATGATAGAAACCAAGGCCCAATGATGGTAAACATGCTTGGCAGAGGTCGCACCAAGCACCCAAAGCGAGATTGCGGTAGCTGGAGCACCAATTTTGGCACCCAAAAGTCTGTCTTCTGGAGTCAGCACGTGATTTGGATCATTGACTAGCTTCATGTACTCACGCTCACAGTAGATTGTACACAAGACAGACAACAATGCTCCTACCAGGATAGGAATAAACATCATACCGATTTTGTTATCCTTGTAGCCAAAGAGCTCGCCGAAAATGATTGGGTATGCAAAGAAAAAGCAGTAAAGCAAAGTGTAAATCATACAAACATAGAAGCACATCATATTCAAAACAGGTTCCGTCAAAATAAAGTAAATTGGTCTAACCAAACATGACAAAAGCATTTCCTTGAAAGATAAGCCTACAGCTTCCTGCTCTGTCATGATATTATCATTTTGAAGCTCCTTTCTCAATTTTTGTGCTCTCTTTTTCAAGATGTATGGAGCAAAAGTTTCAGGCACAATGAAAGTCAAACAGAACCAAGTGAAACCTGCAAGCATCATATTGACCCAGATAATCCAATTTAGAGACTTAGTATAGGTCCCAATAAATCCATTAACAAGCACTCCAAGCACAGCACCTCCATAAGGGCAGATAGAAAAGCATGCAATTGCGTAACCTCTGGATTCGATGGCAAACATATCTGATAAAGAGGCACCAGCCTGGGACAAAGTAGCACCAGCAGTGACACCACAAATGGCTCTACAGATCAAATGGCCTGCAAAAGTTGGTGATAATGCACATGGTATGTTGAAAATGGTGTAAAGACCCAATGCTAAGGAGTAGGAAACTCTTCTACCGTAAAGATCTGATATTGGAGAGAATATCAAACCTGAAATTGCAAAGGCAGCGACCATCACTGAACATGAAAGCGTCGCCACAACCGAAGAAACGTGATACTTGTCCATAACAGTGAAAAGAGAACCAGAAACACATGCTGATCCATATGCTGTTGTGATGACAGAAAAAGTAATGAACAAAGTGTAGAAAACCTTCCTTTTTAGTGACCAATTTAAAGGATTCTCTGGATCCTGGAGCTTGAAAGTGACAAACTCAATGTCCTGGTTCAGTAGAACTTTAGATTCTTGGATCGTTGCTGGAATTGTTTCAGTTCTTTTCAACACTCCTGAGCCAACACCAAATTGGGAAGAGGCGGATCCTGCTCCCAAGGAAACGTTTGTTGCTGATCTTCCAAGATCATGAAGCGTCTGAATAGGAACAAGACCTGTCTTTGTTTCTAGTGTATAGTTTTCAGGGAAAATAGGGGTATAGTTGTTTCCCACTTCTGGGTAGTTGATTGTGTTTGGAAGCGTGACTTTTCGTGACAGTTTGTGCTTCAAAGTTTCTGCTGTTTCAGTCTGTACTTTTTCCAGTTTTTCGTCTGATTCATTGCTGTAGGTGCCATAAAGAGTGCTTGGTATGTATTCGTTGGGATTTCTGTTATCTTCTGATTTAAAAGCGGAAGAGATGTTTTTGGGCTGTAGATTGTCGACGTTATCATAGGAATCGTAGGAATGAATTGACTCCACAATATCACTGTCTAGATCATTGGCTGAGCCCTGAGTAAAAGCAGTAACTACCCTTCCAATGCTGCTGCTGCTTCCGCTAGCTGAATCTTTTGCATTCGAGTTGTCTTTTTCTAAGTTATCAGACATCTAATAATCCACCAAATAAGTACTGTTTTCAGTGCTAGAAGCTGTTTATACTAAAGTATATATCTCGGTGTATATATAGTTTCTTGGTTTTTGAAGTATTGAAGTTTTAAAAAAATAAATAAATAAAATTAAAGAAAAAAAAATATAAACTGTCACTTCTATATATATCTATTTTTTTCTGTAAGCAAATTTAAAAATAATTATATCATCATCTTTTTTTGATGCTGACTTAGTTGATATTTATATGCCCTAGTCATATGAATCCTTCACCAGTGTCACGTTGTTTTCAACAACGTGATGGAATTCTAGCATCAAATATGGTTCACTATTATTTTTTTTTTTTTTTTTAACTATGAGTGATTTAACTTCGGAATTATGCAGAATAGTAATCGGAGTCGCCCCTAATATAATGCTTTATCCGCAATTATCAGCCGGAAAATAGAGTACAGATTTCCTAAACAAGTAGCGGAAACAGTGTGTTCTGCTAAATATAGAACATAGCAGACTATTTATTAAACAAAAAGCCTGTTGTTTTCCTTTTTTTACGACATAATCATGCTATTATTTGCATTATGAGCTAGCAGCGCTTTTTCCCTTTTTGGCAATTTTTTATTTGCGCTATGCATTTGTTTAAAAGAAAAGAAAAAAAAAACGATAATTCTAAAAATCGCTCACCATAGTAGTGAACTGGTATACGAAAAATCACTCACATCGCGTCGGAGATAAGCCGGATAAAAGTGCAATTGAAAGGCGCATCACTCTTACTGAAGCATGGAAACGGGTGCAACGGTTCAGTTTCCGAAAGAGGAAACCAGTCTGGCGGATGCCCGCGGTGATTATAGTTTTTATAAACGACCCAGCAGTGAGAAAGGTGTTAGTTCAGTGGCGACAGCGGAGGAAAGAGCATTGGTGTACTGTGAGCTTCCAGCAGCTGTAATAGCGTTGTTGCAGTGTGAGCACGCAGTGGAAACAAAGATTCAACCATGGTGTGAGGACTGAACCTGTAATGGTGGTTTACAGATTCCGCTTCGTCAGTGTGTGAGAAAATTGTGGATCACGTGACCAGAGGATGCCCCACGATGAGCGTAACTCCGATAGGTTTTGATTGCCGGTTTCAGCGTCGACAGCGGGACTACTGCGAACCACGTCAACGGAAAAACCCATTTTCCTGCTCCCACATTCTACCGGCCTGCATGCTGTCCTTCAATTCCGCACTTTCCTGTCGCACAATTCTTCATTTCAGTGCAAATGATGTGAGAATCAGCAGTCACGTGATCACCCAGATTCCCCCCCCCCCTACTAACCTCTAACCAGGTGTCCAAAAAGCCCTTCCACAGCAAAAACAAAATTACCTTAAACCGTAAACCAGCACTAATATGTCCCCGACAGCGGAAAACTGCCTGCCGGAAACACCACAATAACCGCATAAAGGCTGTCTTTAAGTCCGATACATTGGTCACGTGACAAAGTGATTGTTTACTTTTTTTCAATTTAATTTTATTTTTTTCATGCGTTTTCAAAAGCATTTTCTGCGTTCAAATCCAAAACATTCAATCAAAACAAACCAATCAAAATCAAAATCAGCAACATTCACTATTTTTTACAGCAAAAATGAGTCCAAACTACGATGCTGCCAGGAAAAAGATTCTTAAAAACTACAAATCAGACCTGTCTTTTGGCCAATCAGATCTCAAGGTTCTGAGTGATGTGAACAGAAATGTCCTCCTCACAAACTACCTCACCCTCAAGGGTACTGCTTTCTCCAACATTGACAGGGAGTGTTGGAAGTATTTGGCGTCATATAATATCCAGTTTTTTTGCAACTGGGATGTTCAGGAAGTGTGTGACATAAAATTGAGTGGCATCTCATATGTTAATGATCACCTGCTGAAAATTGAGAACGGAGATTTTTTTGGCTACCTGCCATCGCTGGATAAATCCGAGTTATCTCCGATAACAATTCTAGCATGCTTTTTATGGGACAGAATGAATGTATATGATGATCATAATAGAGATTTACCCGTGGTAAATAACACAGATTCAAAGTCTTCTGGTGAATTGAAGTACAGAATTGCCACAAACGGTGACTTAAAATCGAAAACCAAGTTTTTTAATGATGTTCCTTTGTTCAGAGGCAAGTCTGTGCTTCAACCAGCAGCAATGAATACAGTGGCAAAACAGTACTCCAAAGCTACCCAGTTGATCAATAAAAGCTATAAAAAGAATGAGTTTTTTGTGAAACTGGTTAATGATCTGTACTCCCAAAAAGCTTTGACAAGCAGGGAAATAAACAAACCAAAGATTCTGGAGTATTTAAGCAGTGGGAAAGATATCCTCAAACCAATAAATTCTATGAATGCATCCGCTTTTCCTGTTGATCCAATTCTGAGGGACTTGGAAGAAGAATCACTGAATGAAGCTCTTATTGATCTCTACCAGACGCTTCAGGCGCAACAATATGACCAAGAGGTCTTACTCCAAGCTGAGAAAGAAGTGGTTAAACTGCAGATCTACACCTTTGTTGTGGACAACTTTAAACTCATCTTCCCCGATAACGACAAGCTGGTATCTGTTTTTGCGAAACATTTGCTGATTGGTGTTCCAACGATTTATTGTAAGCTGCCGCACGGATTGATCAGAACCTCATTCAACCACCTCAAAAATCTGCCTGGTTTCCCTGCTTATTGGGAAAAGATGCTGGAAGGTAAAAACCAAACGATAGACTACCAGATCAAAACAAAACTGAACTCTGGTGAGCAGCTGGGCAATGAAAATGGCGGCAAACCTCTTGATCTTGTTTCTTTAGACGTCATAAAGCTGTCGCTCTATAAGGAGATTTACGAAAACTGCAAGGATTTCAATGAGTTCAGAGAGTATCTTTTGATGACGCTGCTGAAACACGGCATTCCGACCTCTAAAAGCAAAAAACTGTTGGGGAAAAAACGAAAACTGGACAGTCTTGAGGAGGAGGAGGAGGTAGCTGAAGTTGAAGATAGAGAGAAAAATAAAGAGAACGCTAAAGAAAACCATAAAGAAAACAATAAAGAAGGCTATAGAGAAAACGATAAAAAAGACTATAGAGAAAACGATAAAGAAAAGGAACATAAAGATGACTCAAAAGATGAGAATATTGCGTCACCTGTTCCTGATGCGGCCAGCAAGGTTTCGGTCAAGGCTAGAAAATCTCTGCGAAAGCAAGTGCCGTCTGAAACAGTTGAAAGAGGATCTGAAAAAATCGATAGAAAATCTGAACCAATTGAAAGAGGATCTGGAAAAATTGAAACAAAATCTGACTCACATGAACTTGTTTCTGATCCAGTGGCTGAAAAAGATTACATCCACAATAACGCCAATGAAAGCAGTGTAGTGGCGGAGCTTCCAAGTCTAGACAGTCTCCAGAAGAAACCTGTCCAGGGCGTTTCTCCTTTGCCTGAGTACCCAGAAAGTGTTTCCAACGCTCCTGACAAGAATTCGGATGAACTTGATCCAGCATTGGTGGAAGTTGATGGTATACATATTCCCGAGGCTTTGAATTCCCTGACAACAGTGAAAACACTTGTTCTGGACTGGTTTTCTCCCACAACAATCCAGATCGCGAAACTGGACAAGGTCTATAAAGCAGCGTGGAGAAACAAAGAGCCCATCAAAAGCCAGTACGCTTTTCAAAAGAACTTCAGTTCTTCGTTCAAAAAACTGACAAAGAAACTCATCAAAGAGGGATCAATAAAAGACCTGAACATGGCGTCCGCAACATGTGTTGAGCGGCTGCAGGAGTATGTTGATTCTGAGTTTGGGGGTGATTTGGCTGCCTTTTTGGCCTTTTTGAACCACTACAAGGACCAGCACGGGTCTGTCTGGGAGGGTTAGGCGTGAAAAGTTTTTAAAGAGTAAGTTTTTGAAATTTTTCAGTTAATTGAAACTGTTCAGTTTTATGAAGTTGTTCAGTTATTTGAAACTTGTCAGTTTTTTGAAATTGGCTACTTTTTTCTTTAGCTGTTCTGGTTTGGAGTGCAAACTAAGAAACTTCGAGCTGCTGTATACGAAAATGATTCTTTAGAGTTTCCAGCCAAAGTTGTCTCACCTAACCTGAAACAGCACCCATATCACAGCATTGTAGTGCATATATCACATCGTGTGCATGTGACCTGACGAATCAAAAAGATAGCCGTTGTATCATTATCTGCTTTATCAAAACGATAGCCGATGTACCATTATCTGATTTTCAGAAACCAGCCCAGTCTCAGCGAAAGGTTATCAACATATTGTATGTATCTAAATGCACGTTTCAACTTTCTCTGCGCCTCTGGTCAATCTACACTGTAACTTTAATTTTCAAGAAGTGCACGTGCATCACATTTTTTTCCCCCATAACTTTCTCTGCTTTTTTTCTTGCCAAATTAAATTTCTTATTAAAATAATAATCCATGCTATTTATTAGACATGGTCGGCGATCTGCTGGCGATTACTAAATCCGATGAATAAAAACGAAAAAAGCGATTAAAGAAAAAAAAT
>JAFNJT010000209.1:0-11238 GCA_019649525.1 Hanseniaspora lindneri
TTCGAGTCTCAGTATTTATCCAAATAACTTAGTAATAATAATCAAATAAGATATAATACTAAAGTAAAAATCTACATTAATATCTCCAGTGATTGGTAACGCTAATTATCTACTAAATAATAGACAAAAGTCTTTAGAAGTTCGAATCTTCTGATATTAAAGAAACTTTGACTAATCAAAGATAATCTTAATTAAAATAATATTAATAAATCCATAAGGATATAAAAGATTATAAGAATCAAATCCATTGTGATTTGAACACAAACTAAATATTTTGAAGATATTTGTTCTTCCATTAAACTATAGATTCTAATAAAGAGAAAGAAATAAAAGAATAGATATCATTTAGAAAATCGAATATTTATTTATCATTAGTGAATAGTTATTTAATTGATTCACCACAACCAACATCAATTTCTTACTGATGAAACTGAGGATCATTATTAGGATTATGTTTAGTAATCCAAATTTGTACAGGATTATTTTTAGCAATGCATTATACATCAGATACATCAATGGCTTTCAATACAGTAGAACACATTATGAGAAATGTAAATAATGGATGATTAATCAGATTTATGCATGCCAACGGAGCATCATTCTTCTTCATTTGTTTATATGCACATATTGGTAAAGGGATTTACTATGGTTCATACCAAAAACCAAGACAACTATTATGAATTGTAGGTGTAATCATCTTCATTTTAGTAATGGCACTAGCTTTCACAGGATATTGTTTAGTATTCGGACAAATGTCATTATGAGGAGTAACAGTAATTACAAACTTATTCTCAGCAATTCCTTTTGTAGGAGAAGATATTGTACATTGATTATGAGGGGGATTCTCAGTATCAAATGCTCTAATTAAGAGATTCTTTGCTTTCCATTTCTTATTACCATTCATTGTAGCAGCAGCAGTAATTATGCATTTAATGGCATTACATACACATGGAAGTTCAAATCCTTTAGGAGTATCAGGGAACTATGATAGAGTAGGAATGCATGGATATTTCATTTTCAAAGATTTAATCACAGTATTCTTATTCTTAATTGTATTCTCATACTTTGTATTCTTTGATCCAGAGGTATTAAATCATGTAGATAACAACATTATGGCTAATCCAATGTCAACACCATCATCAATTGTACCAGAGTGATATTTATTATCATTTTATGCAATTTTAAGATCAATTCCAGATAAATTAATGGGAGTATTAGTAATGTTTGGAGCAATCTTAGTATTATTACTATTACCATCATTAGATAAATCAGTAATTAGAGGTAACGCATTCAAACCATTATCAAAATTATTATTCTGATTATTTGTATGTAACTTTGTATTATTAAGTATGATTGGAAACTGTCATGTAGAGGAACCATTTGTAACACTAGGGGTGATTTGTACAGTATTATACTTTGGATATTTCTTAGTATTTATTCCATTAATTAGTAGATTAGAGAATTTATTATTTATTGGTCAATTCAGAGGATAAGCTCTATTCCTCCTCTATATGTAGCGGGTTTATTCGGACTAACGTTAAGAGATGTTAAAGGAATTATTGCATTATAATGCACACTAGAAAAAATATTATAAGATATATAACTTATTCAAATATATAAAATTATAGAGATAGTAACTATCGTATAAAGGTGATTATGTCTATTTTAGGGATAGGAAATTGAAGTTCAAGTCTTCATTGTTACATCTAGTTAGTCACTTATAGTATCAAAGATATTATGCCACAATTAGCACCATTTAATTTCTCATTCTTTATGATTACTTTCGTAATCTTTAGTATCGTAGTATTCTATTTATTAAATACATTAATTATGCCTCATTATACTAATAACAAATTAGCAAGATTATTCTTAATTAAATAATTAAACTAATATAAAAATAATATATAACTCAATATTCTATTAAAGTAGAGACAATATTGAAGAGGTATTAAACTCAATAAAAAGAAAGATATAAACTAAACCAAATTAAGTAAAGTTAAAGAAACAGAAATAATGTTTTATATTACAAATCCATTAGAACAATTTGAATTACATTATTTATCAATGATCTTAAATAATTTTAACTACATCTTATTATTATTCGTAGTAGTATTATTATTAACATTAAATTCACTATTAACAAATCCAAACTTAGCAGTAGATGGTATGAACGATTTAACAAATGGTTTAATCAGACTATCATTATCAACAAAATCATCAGTAAATTACGAGACATTAATCTTTATGATTTTCTCATTATTAATTATTACAAATATCTTTGGAATGTTCCCAATGGGTACAGCTATTAACTCACAATTAGTATATACTATTGGAATTAGTACAGGTATTATTATTGGTACAACATTATTAGGATTAAAATTACATAAAATGAATTTCTTTTCATTATTCTTACCTAACGGAGCACCAGTAATGATGTTAATTGTATTATTCTTTATTGAAATGTTATCATATTTATCAAGAGCTATTTCATTAGGGTTAAGATTAGGAGCAAATCTATTATCAGGTCATTTATTAGTAGATATTGTAGCATCATTAATCTATACATTTGGAAGTTTATCATGATTACTAATGTTAGTAGGATTTGGATTATTTGGGTTATTAACAATGATTTATTTATTAGAGTTAGCAATTGCAGTAATTCAAGCATATGTATTTACAATTTTACTAGTGAATTATTTAAAAGATGTAATTATGTTACATTAGTGAAATATAATTATGTTCATGATTGAAATGTGATTATGTTCATGATTGAAATGTGATTATGTTCATGATTGAGATATGATTATAGGATATAAAATAATAAGTCATATTATTAGGGTTAATATTATTAATATTAATAACTTTAAGTGACATTTATAAACAATCCTAAAGTAATCTAAGCTGGAGAGTAATAAGATAAGATGCACTATTTTGCAAGTTTTTCTAGTATTGAATAAGAGAATTTATAGTATTAAGTTTAATAAGGGAAATAATATAATGGAATGTAAGAGAATAAATCTATTTAAGGGGAAATAATCTAATAGAAGATAAAGGAATATAAAGAAATCTAAGCTGCAGAGTAATAAGGGTAATTGCAATACTTTCCGAGTTTTCTAATTGTTAGTTAATAAATTAATTTAAATGACAAATAAGAGAAGAAAGATGAAATAATATGTTTCTAAAGAATAAAAATATTAGAGAAGATAAAAGGATATAAAGTAATCTAAGCTGCAGAGTATTAGGACCTAAAAATAAGGCTAAAATCTTATTAATTGAATAATTATTTAATATGAATAAGTTGCCAGAGTGGTCTATTGGGTCATATTTGAGCTATGAATCGTAACATGCGACAGGAGTTCAAATCTCTTACTTATTAAAAAGAATGTTATTACATTAAATTTATATGAAAATTCATAATTAGTATTGTATTTTATTTTATAGTATTATATTATATTAAAATGAATGGGAATGTAAATATATTTAGTTAAAATTTTATAAATATGGAAATTACTCGTCCAGATGTTCATTATCTAGATTCTAACACATGTAAGTCTTAACAATTAAGGCGATGACAACGAGTAGTATGTACTATGTGATGAATAATTATTGAAAGAGATAGTTATAATTGCATTACTAAGAAGTATTAGACATTGCTCTATTATTATAGAAATATAATAAGGAAAGGAGATATCTGAATAAGATTAATAGTCAATAATGCTTAATTAACGTTTGAAAACGCAATGATCGTGATCCTTAGAAAACATAGGATAAGAATCAACAGTGTAGAGAATTTCACAATTTACGGAAGTAAGATGGATGAATCTAGAATATTTTTGTCAAGGCAAAAGTTACTAATCTAAGAATAATAATTTTAGATGAATAAGTAGTGACTAAATCTCGTGCCAGAAGTATCGGTTAAACGAATAATGCGAATGAACATTGAGGAGTTAAAAATGTTTGTAGGTGAAAGAAAAATTAGAATGCGTTAAGATTATAGATAAAGATTATAAGTAGGAGCAAAATCCGAGGAGATATAATGGTTATCAAGACTAGAAAGTAATAACAGCATTGACACTGAGTGAGACAAAATTGTCTGGGTATTGACAGAGATTAGAGACCTCTTTAATCCACAATATAATCTATGAGTACCAAAATTAAAACGATAGTTAAGAGTATTCTACTTGAACATTAATTAAGAAATTAATAAAATCAGAGTTGCAGAGAGTTGTAATAATAACCAAGTGGATCATGCTATTTAATTTGACAGTCCGCAATAAATCTTACTTATTCTAGTAAATCAGGTGTTACATTATTGTTTGAAAGGTGTGTCTTGAGACAAATGCCTAATTAGTTTTATGAATAATTAAATTAAATAAAATTGAAAGACAAATCTACATGACCCTAATGAATAAGGCTATAGGTGTGATATTTATGCTAAATAATATATATATTTTTAGAAATATAATTAAAAGTATTAGTGTAAGGAAATACTATTGAAACTCATAGTATAGAATGAATAATTGGAAGTAATAATGTTATATTAGAAGGACATTATGAATAAATTAATTACTATCTACTAATCGCTCATCAAAATCGAATCTAAATATACGAAGTAAACTGAGTATTGCCAGATAAGGTTAAAGTTGAAACACAGTTACGGTATCGGAAGATGCTGTGGGAAATTAAGCAATCCTTGATGATAGTCCGAACAATTAGGTACAACGTCCAATGACGCTATAACTTCCTTAATCATTTAGTATTCATCTCTTAAATTAATAACTCTTCTTATTGCATCCTTGCAATAGTTTATCTCTTAGTAATTAAAGTATCTTAATAAATGCTAGTCTTTTCTTGAATGAAAAAGTAATTCAGTGGTAGAATGATAAGTTTACATCTTATTCGTCAGGAGTTCGAATCTCTTCTTTTTTAATTAGTTGACTCCTAATATCTATCTATTATGAATATTATCATCGCAGCTAAATACATTGGTGCAGGTATTGCAACTATCGGTTTATTAGGTTCAGGTATCGGTATCGCTATCGTTTTCGCAGCCTTAATTAACTCTGTTTCTAGAAACCCTTCTTTAATGAAAACATTATTCCCTTACGCAATTTTAGGTTTCTCTTTATCAGAATCTACAGGTTTATTCTGTTTAATGATCTCTTTCATCTTATTATATGCTGTTTAATCCCAGTTTATAACAAAATTGAATCTCATTAATTAAAATTCAAATATAATCTTTTATTATAGAATATTATAAGCTAATATAACTTAATGGTAAAGTATTACTCTGAAGAAGTAAGAAAGTAAGTTCGATTCTTTCTATTAGCATTTAATACATTATGATCTTAATCAGTAAAATTACTATCTATTTTAGTATCAATATTTTATTGAATCACTAATGTTAAATCTTTACGTTCTATAGTTTAAAGTAAAATTAAGGATTCATCTTCCTTCGATATGGTGTCATAACCATTAGAACTTTTATTATTAATATTATCCAAATCTTACTGTTAGGTAATATAATCAATCTTAGGGATATTAAGCTAATTGGTAAACTATCACTTTTGCATAGTGACAATTTCAGTTCAATTCTGAAATATTCCATACATTACAAATAATTGTATTTCAATCTTTATTGAATATGTTATTAATCTATAATATGACTTTACTTAATCGAATATATCTGGTACATTGTTATCAAATAATTCAAATAATAATATTGTTTTAGCAAATAATCATTTCCAACCTTTTGCTCATCCTTTCCATTTAGTTACTCATAGTCCATGACCTTTTGTTCTATCATTTGCAACTTTATCAGCTATGTTAACTTTAGCCTTAACTATGCATGGTTACATCGCTAGTTTAAACTTATTCTGAGTTGAATGTTTAGTTGTAGCTGCTTCTATCGCTTTATGAGTTAGAGATGTTATTACTGAAGGTACTTACTTAGGTGACCATACAAGAGCTGTTAGAAAAGGTTTAGAATTTGGTTTCAATTTATTCGTTTTATCTGAAATTTTAATCTTTGCTGGTTTATTCTGATCTTATTTACACTCAGCTATGAATCCTACTCCTGAATTAGGTTTACAATGAGCTCCATTAGATATTGAAAAAGTAGAAGCTA
Organism: Hanseniaspora lindneri; assembly: GCA_019649525.1. Lineage (NCBI taxonomy): Eukaryota > Fungi > Ascomycota > Saccharomycetes > Saccharomycodales > Saccharomycodaceae > Hanseniaspora > Hanseniaspora lindneri. The sequence continues at coordinate 6,128 of JAFNJT010000209.1, forward strand.
TGGAATTACCATTATTAAATACTATTATCTTATTATCTTCAGGTGCTACTGTTACTTATGCTCATCATGCTTGAATTAACAACAGTTATAAAGGTGCAGCTATCTTCATGGCTATTACTACTTTATTAATTGTTATCTTCGTTGGTTTACAATTCTGTGAATATTTATTTGCATTATTTACAATCTCAGATGGTGTATATGGTTCAGTTTTCTATGCAGGTACAGGTTTACATATGTTCCATATGATTACATTAATTATTATGTTATCAGTTACAACAATTAGAGTAGCAAAAAGACTAATGAGTCAAACACATTCATTAAACTTAGATCTAACTATTATTTATTCACATGTATTAGATGTTATTTGATTAGCATTATTTGTATTATTTTATGTATGAGTTTAAAATTACATTTATTATTAAATAATATTTCTTCAAAAATGAGATTACAATATTGAGATCAATGAGATAAACATATTGAGCAAATTGATGACTTAGTTGAAGCTAAAGAATTAATTACTAATCCTAACCTTAAATCAGGTTTTGATACTTATATGAGTCAATATAACTGAATGGATAACAATCTATGACATTATGACATTAAAGACCTAATGAATGGTAGAGTTATTAAACTAACTATTAATAAAGATATTCCTTACACTGATTTATCTATTAAAATCAATAAATATTTAGATGATAAATTAACAAATTATTCTGTATTAGAACAATCATATATTAACCAAAGATATGCATTAACTAATTTAATTCAATATTACAATTTAAATAAATTCCTAAAGAATTATGAATTAGCAGACAAATTCAATTATCATCTATTCAAGTTAGAGAATAAACACAATGATTTATGAGTACCATTTGATTTAGCTATTAGATTAAAAGGATTACTATTAAATCCTAAGCTAACACTTGATTTTATTGAGATTAAAAGTACAGATGAGAAATGTTATTTACAAAGAGTTAAATTCTCACAAGATTTAAAATCACCATTAGGTAAGTTTAATTTCAGATTCACAGAGAATTTCTGTAAGAGATAATTACAACATTATTCAAGACAATTAATTAGTTTTCACTATGGATATTCATTTATTTTAGTAGAGTATTTTCTCAATTATTTGCAAGAACATTAAGCAAGATTCTAAATGGTTTTAGAGGCGAATTGTAGCTTCGCTGACTTGAGTTCATTGAAAGTTCGATTCTTTCCTTGCTTAGATTACATTAATTATAACAAAGTGTGTACTGTATCTTAATTTATAAGATAGATTTAGCAAATATAATTTAATGGTAGAATTAGAAGTTTCCACCTTCTTAGTACTAGTTCGATTCTAGTTGTTTGCATTATTATTGAGTTGTAATATTATATTACATGATTAATAATTAAGTTATTATGTTGAAATTGGTAAACAAGTTTCATTTAAGTTGGAATGTCGCAAGACTTAAGAGTTCGAGTCTCTTTAATAATATTATTTGTGTGCAATATTTAAGTAGCAATTATCTAAAGCATTCTTTGATCTTAGTCCGAACAACAGGGGCTATAGTGTAATGACGCTTACTCTCCTCTTAGCTTTTATTTCCCCCTCTAATTTATTTCTATTACTTCATAATATATAATCTTATTGAAATAGTAGCTTAATGGTAAAGCTTTAACTTGTCATGTTAAATTATGTGAGTTCGAATCCCATCTATTTCTTTAATCCTTAATTAATTCAATCTGTATTGTTATATCCCTCATAAATACTACGTTCTTATAATTCAATGGTAGAATAATAATCTTCTAAATTACAGTTATTGGTTCAAATCCAATTGAGAACTAGATTAATAGTTCAGAAAATACAATTTATTTGTTGTCACTATCTCTCAGATGTTAATTTAATGGTAAAATACCTTCTTTGGGAGAAGGCGTTGATGGTTCAAATCCCTCACAACTGATTCTTATTATATACTAAAATATATTATTATTACTTAATCTATAATAATTACTATAAAGACATAATTTAATGGTAAAATGTAACTTTGATAGAGTTAATTCATTAGTTCGATTCTAATTGTCTTTATTTATAATCTTAAATATGATTATTATTTTTACTTCTCTAAAGAATTCAAATCTTTAGCTTTATTCTTAATTTTGTCTTATTCTTATTTAAAACAATGAATCTTAAGTCTTAACCATAAAGATATTGCTGTATTATATTTCATTTATGCAACTTTCGCTGCTATGGTTGGTCTTTCTATGTCTATGGTTATGAGATTAGAATTAGTTCATTCAGGTGATGTTTTATTACATAATAACTTCCACTTGTTTAACCTAATGGTCTCTGCTCATGCTATCGTTATGATTTTCTTAGCTGTTATGCCTGCCTTAATTGGTGCTTTCGGTAACTACTTCATGCCTATCGCTATGGGTGCTCCTGATATGGCTTTCCCTAGATTAAATAATATCTCGTTCTGATTCTTAGTTCCTGGTTTAATCTTAATCTCTTCTTCAATGATTATCGAATCTGGTGCTGGTACTGGTTGAACTGTTTATTACCCATTATCTGGTATCTTAGCTCATTCTTCAATCTCTGTTGATTTAGTTATCTTCGGTTTACATTGTACTACTATCTCTTCTTTATTAGGTGCTATTAACTTCATCGTTACTGCTCATAATTTAAAAGGTGATAACATGGGTATGATGGATATGCTTTTATTCGCTTGAGCTATTTATATCACTGCTTGATTATTATTATTATCTTTACCTATCTTAACAGTTGGTGTTACTTTATTATTAATGGATAGAAACTTTAATACTTCTTTCTATGACGTTGCCGGTGGTGGTGATCCTTTATTATATGAACATTTATTCTGATTCTTCGGTCAAGATGGCCCTTTGACAACTTTCATTGTTAACGCACTTCACTATATGCTGGAAACTCTCTTATGTTTATTAACTACTACCTTTGTTAGTCTTGCTCTATTTTATATTTATATGAAATTAACTCAAGCCTTTGGAGTCAAAATGTTAGTAAATGATTGCAATCAGCAGGTAACCAAAAGTTATTCTCTTTTATATTATTTAGATCTTAATATTCTATCTTATAATTGTCTTGAATCTAACTTAGTAGGAACCTCAGAGACTACATGTGAAGCACTAAATAATTTGATTAATAATAATGATTTAAAATTTAACGAATGATTAGCTGGTTTAATTGATGGTAATGGTTATTTATCTCTCTCTAAAAAGAATTTCCTCTCTTGTGAAATTACTATGTCTGATAAAGATATTAAAACCTTAAAACAAATTCAAAATAAATTCGGTGGATCTGTAAAATTTAGAGCTGGATCTAAATCTATTAGATGAAAATTACATAATAAATTAGGTATGATTAAATTAATTCATGCCGTTAATGGTAATATTAGAAATAGTAAAAGATTAATTCAATTATTTCAAGTCTCAAATACTTTAGGTATTACTCCTAAAAATCCTATTAAATTAAATCAAGATAATGCTTGATTCATGGGTTTCTTTGATTCTCAAGGTTATATCCTTTATTATTTTAAAAATAATATCCCTCTATTAACTATCTCCGTTAGTAATAAATATTCTCATGATATTGAATACTTTAAACTCTTCGGTGGTAATATTCTATTTAGTAAATCTGGTCATGGACATTTCTTATGACTTATTCAATCTAAACATGATATCTTAAAATTTGTTAATCTTTATAACAAAATCTATCCTTCTAAAACTATTAAATTAAATAAATTATTGTTAACAAATGAATTCTTTAAATTAAAGGAGATTAGAGCTTATGATTCTCTTAATTATTCTTATCTTTCATGAAAGAATTTCCTTAATAAATGAAATCTTTATATTTAGTGAAGATATAGTCCACTTATTTAATAAACACTATTGTTTATTTTTATTCGCATCCAGAAGTTTATATTATGATCGTTCCTACTTTCGGTATCGTTTCTATGGTTTTAGCTGCTTATTCTAGAAAAAATGTTTTCGGATCTGTTTCTATGGTTTATGCTATGGGATCTATTGGTTTCTTAGGATTTATCGTATGAGCTCATCATATGTATCTTACAGGTTTAGATACTGATACTAGATCTTACTTCACTAGTGCTACTATGATTATCGCTGTTCCTCTAGGTATTAAAATCTTCTCTTGATTAGCTACTATTATTGGTGGTCAAATTAGATTCTCTGTATCTATGTTATTCGCTTTAGCTTTCTTAGTATTATTCACATTAGGTGGAGTTACTGGTGTTATGTTATCAAATGCCTCTGTAGATGTAGCTTTCCACGATACTTATTACGTCGTAGCGCATTTCCACTACGTGTTATCATTGGGAGCTGTATTCGGTATCTTTACTGGTTACTACTACTGATCTCCAGTTGTTACAGGTTTAAATTTCAATAATACTTTAGCAAGAATCCATTTCTTCTTAATCTTCGTTGGTACTAATATGACTTTCATGCCTATGCATTATTTAGGTATGAATGGTATGCCTAGAAGAATCTCTGATTACCCTGATTCTTATAATGCTTGAAATGAAATCTCTACTTTCGGTGCTATCATGTCTTCATTATCTATGTTACAATTTGCTATTGTTGTTGAAAACCAATTATCTAATGGTCTTAAAGTAACTAATGATTCTATTATCAATCCTGCTTACCTATTCAGTAATGAAATTGCAAGTGCTAACTTAGAAGGTCACAGTAATAATTCTATTGAATTCAATTCTCCTGCTCCTTTAGCTTCTCACATGTTCAATTCTCCTGTTGTTAAATTTGTTACATCTGTTTAATTAACTATTAACATTTTTATTAACTAACATTTTGGGATATATGGTTTTTATTAAAGTTCAATTCTTTAATATCCCTTTACTATTTATTATTGCTACTATTGCTATTAATATTATTATTATTATAATTAATTTATATTTACTCTATTTATTCTTCATCCTTGGGTCTTAGTCCGAACAACTAGGACTATAGTATATAAACTTGACCTTTCCTTCTCTTCTTCTCCTCTCAATTCCTTATCTTTATCCTCTCCCCCTTATCTCCTATATTAACACAAAATTCCCTTAGTCACATACATTTTT